>VXBI01001677.1:425207-437817 GCA_013397375.1 Toxostoma redivivum
TTTTTGTCAGTCAAGGGAGCCTTGCTAACACAGTTGGAGTTTAATCCTTCTCATCAGGGTGTTGATTGCTGATATTGATATTCAGATATCGTTTGTGTGTCCAGGTTTATGCAATGTGGGGCTGAAGAACTTATTTGCAAAAGACCGATGAGACAAAATCAAAGACTGTGAACAGACTTGCTCCTGTGAAATGATGAATTGTGTCCCTCTAATGCTGTTAAGGTTTAGACCATGAGTTTAAGCTACAGAGAACAAGTTTGGTAGGGCCAGGCTGAAATCAAGGAGTTCAAGCAGTACTTCTGTCTTCATTGAAGAGCTGATGGATTTCACTATATCATGCAACAGTGAAAACAGCACTAGAGAACCCATTATTTTGTGCCAGTGAATAACTTGCCTCAAGGTAGATACAATGTGGAAAGAACTCTTGTATGTTCTTATCCTTGGATAAACACAAAGCCACCTTTCCATTGACTCAAATCTTCTATAAAGGTTTAGACAGGTTCTAAATCCTTATTCCGACCTTCAATATTCCACTTACCAGCACAGGCAATATTTCTCAACTCATTATATTAAACAACAGACACTCATCACTCCATTGGAAGAATGCTTGAGTGAATTTTGAGCCTGGACTGGTAGATTTTCGTTCCAGTTTCTAGGACCAGATTTATGGTCTTGACAGGGAGTGGGTGTAACATTTTTGTCTAGTCATTCATATCCTGTTTTCTCCTGAGTTGAATCTAGCAGCTTATGTACTCATCCTGTGACTAACTGTGAAAGCTTGGCCAAAATTTCCCTCCATTGTCCAATTCTTATTTCAGACCTTTCCACTGTACAGTGTAGGTACATACCTGTTACTACATCAACCATAGTTAAGGTCTGGGGCAAGCTCTGGGGTCATTTGTATTTTCAATTCAAGATCCAGCAGGATAGGGAAAATCATCTTCCCATGAGTCAGAACTTGGGCCCAGACTACTCTGTAGTCAAGTGAAGCTGCCTGGAAGTGGCTTTGAACAGCCCACTCCCAAAGCTGTCTCTTTAACAAGCTGAACCAGACCAATCCACCTCCAGAAAAACGTCCTTTCCAGTTTTCTTTCAAAACAGGAAGTAATTCTGTAATTTAAATGAGATCAGAAAACTGCTGTCATGGTATCCTGGAAATTTCTGGTGGAACTGTCTGCTTGGAAATGTACGGACTACACCATGAGCCTCTGCTGCACCAAGGGCTACGATGTCTTTTAGATGGGGTTAGAGGGATGGGTGGGTGCGGAGCTTAAGGACATCAGTAAACCTTGCAAAAATCCAAAAGATAGGTGACACAGTCACACAACACTTGGTGGGAAGTGGAGTGCATGTGGTGTTCATGTTTATTTCCCCCAGCATAGATTTAGAGCCATATGAAAGCAGTTCAGCAAACAGGACTCCTCTGAGCACCTGTGTGTGCTGCCTTTCAGCAGACAAGCTGTGCTTTCCCCTCTGCCTCTTCTGGACACTTCCCAGTGCTCCCCTCAGAGCCATTTCCAAGCACAGCCAGAGAGCCCTTCCTTACACAGCAGGATTGGGATGGAACAAAAGGATTCCTCAACTGTTCTTTTGCAGCCAAAGTCTCAGAGGAGCACAACGTGATTATAATGTTTAAACCTTGCAGAGAATGACAAAAATCTGCTGCCTTTTCAACACTTTCATCCCAGCACAAACACTGGTGCTCCAAGTCACTGAAATTCTAATGCTGACAGCTACCAATGAGGCCAAAAACTTTTTCTTAGCCAATTTTGTTCTCATCTGAGATGACCCAGAAACATTTCAGGTGTTAATTGTGCACAGCTCAAATTGAGCGGCTCAAAACAAACGCAGCTTTTGTGTGAAAGAAATGTATTCATTTAATAGCGTGTTATATCATACTTGCTGGAATGCCCTTCAATTAATTCAATTAATTGACTTACCATAGTTTTGGCAACTGGAATCCTGTTGGAGTTAGTAAGTCAGGAGCCTCTCTGAATTTTTCAGAGAGAAATCAGAGTTTAGGGATTGAATTAAAGCCTTTGAATGAATTGAAGAATGTTAAGCTACTCACACATAAAGTAGAGACATAAGTTTAAGTTTTAGTATAAGCAAGTGAGTAAGTAAATAAGTAGAATGGGTTTAAGTGTTTTTAGTAAGCAAGACGTCTTAGATACTAGTGTAAAAGTTCAAGTTCTAGTATAAGTTGAAAAACATAATTTTAGATACTAAGGGTTCCATAGAGGCTTTAAGGACATAGTTTCAGACATAATAAAGCTATAGTAAAAATATTGCTTACATTTTTTAAATAGAACAAGATAGACTATATACGTAGTTTATATGTAGCTTGGCATGCTAAGAAACTAGAATTCTAATAGGTTAAGAGGAGTGGTCTGAGTTTGTGTCTCAGCTTGTTGAAAAGTTTCTATATAAAAATGTGCATTGGGGAGAGCTGGTGTTTTTTGCTATTGCTTTTTGCCATTGCTTTTACCATTCAATTTTACTATTTGCTTTTGCTTTGTTTTTGCTTCTATTTGGGACTTCATACCAAAACTTAACATGGACTTTAGTGCTTATAATTTTTACTTTGAAACTAATGTGCTTTTGCAATAAACAACTTTATAGCAACTATTAACTGCTTAGTTCATTAAAAAAAAAAAAAAAACAAGTTAGGTGCCTAACCTCACAGAATCCCATATACATTCCAGATCAATAACATATATAAGGATGTTTTGGAGAACATTGGTGTCCTTGGTCTGAGGTAGCAACATGACTCTTTGAATTTGATCCATTCTTGCACTATTACAGTGGGAAACAACATATTCCATGTGGTAGCAAGGGTTTAAATGTGGAGAATTGGAGTAATCAGATAGATCTGCTTTGCTAAAAGCAAAGAGTTAAACAGAATAACATTTCACTAGCCACCTACATATACACACACAGCACATCTCCCCCTTCCTCATTTATCCCTTTAAACACTTCAGGCACTTCAAATGTTCAACCTGCACAGCAGTTTGTGAGCATTTCAATCCATTACTCCAGTTAATGCCAATAACACTAATGGAATAAGCCTAATTCTCTCAGGATAAATATCTGGCCCAAGTCTGTGCTTTCAAAGGCACAATGTCCATATGCTGATTTTAGCTCTAAATTTCATAATTACACAGCTTCACACCAATTTCTAACCATTTGCTAAGCATGATTGAGTTTATCATATTCAGTTACCTCCCCTGCTGCTGGGGTGCCTTTACAATCAAAAGACAGGAATCTCTTATTTGAAGCTCTTTTCTCCCCAGTAGTTTAAAAAAGACCATAGGTGACTCCTTCCTGAACTCAGCTAACTAAACATCTTCATATTCTATTTTCTCCTGCCTGGAAAATAAACAAATATCTATTTATTTTACTTAGATAAATAAGTTCATATACAGGCTAATACAAATATTTCACTGGATATGAATGTTGTATGAACCTATTTACCATTCTTTTGGTCTCTACTGTATACGAGAGAGGGAGCTTTGAGAATAAATTCAAGATTAATAGAAAAGATTTTAAAAAGAGGTTGAGTGAGAAAGAGTTATTTTCTCTCATGTTCAACAGTTCCTAGCCCCTGTACAGAGAATATTTAGATATTCCTGACAGAGGCTGCACCTGCACGTAAATGCAACCACTTCTCTGCATGACTGTGTATAATGGATTTTTAGCAGCACTGTAAAAATTTCCTTACAGCTACTAGCCTGTGACCCAGGCTCATTTACAGCTCTATCCTGCCTGCTTTTCTCTTGATTTAAGCCTGCAACATCTTTCTCTAACAGGCCTGGTTTATGCCAGGTTAAACGAAAGCTGGCTCAGCAGCACCTTGCATGAATGCTGTCCCTGAAAACACAGGGCTACAGCCAGCCTGTGCTGAGGACAGATCCCATGCCATGGAGCAAAAGCAACAGAAAAAGCCTGCCCAATGGCCAAAGGGGAACACCTCACCCACAGCTGGATTTCCCCCAGTCATGATTTTGACCTCATTCCTGCTGAGTTTCCTGACTTCTGACTGGGAACCCATGGATTACATTGCAAATCATTGCATGAACTAATGAGATTATTGGCGAGAACAGTCCACGGAAGCTGGTGTTTAATCAAAAAGCAATAAAATTAAAATGCAAAGAATAGCATCTTTACAATCAGAAACACAGATTAAAAAATCAATTTTACAATTAAATATATATGTTCTCAAATTGGCACCTCATTTGTTGTGATATAAGCTACCTGAACGATGCCATAAAGAAAAATACATAGAGGTAATTAATGGTGTTTTCCATGAAGATGCATATATTCTCAGAGCTCTGGCAATTCAGCTTTTTAAAAATATTTAAAAATCTTTCAACAAAAGAGCTCTTTGGAAGGGCTTTGCACCACTTTTTCTGACAGGGACAAAAATAAGGAGAGCAAAGAGGTGACAGAGTAGGAAGCACTGGTCCCAATGTCAGCTGTCCCTCCTCCTTTTGTACTCCCTATAGATTTGAAAGGTCAGAAAGACATGGAACAATGCCCATGTCCTATGAAAAATTATAAGAAAGGTTAAAAAAAGTTTTGTTGCCAATGAACTTGAGGAATTTTCTTCCTTTCACTTCATAAAGCATTGAGCTGTCTGGGGTTTGTGGGATTCAGTATCTTGTAGTTAACATTTGCTGTGATTGGTTGTGCTACTGTATAAAACCAAAAGGAAAGTTCACCTTTAAGATACATATTTTTAGCAGCTGACCTATATGGTATAAATTCATTTTTGTGGCAATAGACTTTAAAGAAAAGTTTTTCTTTGTTAAAAAAAAATCTCCTTTAAATAATGTGCAACACAACTCTTCTCATTTCCTTGGTGGAGGAAACTCTTCAGTCGGAGAAATTCCTGTTCCTTTTGTCTTACCCCCCTACATATTTCTGCATTACCATATTTATTCCCATTCTCTGCTCTTCACAGAGGAAATCTTCTGGCAAGTCAAACAAACACATTTTAAATAGATGTGCTTTTTTCATGGAAAAAATTATTTAGTCAAGGGACATTGACCATAAGGATTTTTATGTCTTTAAATCTTAAAATGGAATAAAACTGTTGAACAATGGCAAACGGCAAATACAATGAGGCTCTGAACAGATTTGTGTTTGGACCTTAATCATAAGAAAAAAATAATGCTGGCACAAACTGAGGAAGACAAAGAGCTCATTTCCTGCTACTGCCTGGGCACCAGCTGGAAATGTGCTGCAAACCCTGTGGAGCTGGAGTGACAGGAGACCCCAGGGCAGTTTGTCTGCAGGAGATGACACAACCTCCCTGGGTGGGCGCATGTTGGATTTACTCCAAACTGTGCATGGCTGAGAGTCCCAAAACCTCCTGGCAGCCTCCACAGGCCATGGTGCCTGCCCTCCCTCCCCAGCCCTGTCCCAGCACAGACACCACACAAACCCAGAAGGCACCTTGAAAATGTCACCCCAACCATGACCAAGGGAGGAGACACCCAAAATAACCCACCCAGGGGTGTCTATCCAACTGATCCTGGAGCCTCCCCCAGAAATCCTTTTGCTTTCCTTTGAAGCTCAAAGACAGGGAAGACTGATTGCTGCCTTGGTCCTCACAGCAGCTTCACATCACACCCCTCGTTGTGGAAGCTGTGCTAAAACTGCTCCGACGCTGTGTGCTGCTTAAGAGATGCATTTTGGCTGCCCCTCTTCCAGCATTTATATCTCTGTTACCCAGCAGGTGCAGAATACTCAGGTCTGCATCAGCCCTCTGGTTTGCCTTTCCACCGAGCTATCAGCCCCAAACTGCAGCTGCACTACCTGTCTGGACTGAAATTAATCCAAATCTTCTGTGCGTCAGTGTGGGGGCACAATTGCCTTTGCTCAGCAGGCTGCAAATGCACTCCCCAGTCATCCAAAGCTCTGCCTACAGCCAGCTCTAATTTTACTCTATTTTGTTTATGCTGGAGTGGCTAGGTTGGTATTTTTTTTGTCCCTTCCACTTAATCTACCTTTGTCTTTCTAATAACATCTTCTAATAATATCTTTGATCCTGATTTATTTACAGCTACTGCCCCTTAATTCAGGTATTACTGCTGAAAGTGTTCTAAAATTGAATCCAATTACTGGGAAGGTGCTGGGGGTAAGTCACTTATTTCTGGGTTAGGTCTTAGATTTCAAATACCATTGAGATGGATGGATTTTCTGTGTTGTTCCTGCTTCTAGTCACACTGCAGTCTGGATGGGAAGGGATTGCAGTGGGGGGGAGCAGCGTGGGTGTGTGCCAGCATGTCTTTCTGAAAAACTTACAGTCTCCAAGGAAAAGTGACTGATAGAGTGTCTTTATTTCCCTGACAGGTGGTACTTAGCATAGGAAAGTTGCATTGGACGTGCTCAGTCCTTTCATGCTCCAATTAAACGAAACAAATGGTCAACAAAAAGCCTCCATCCCAAAGACGCTTTAATGTGCCCATCTCCATTTGCAAACACTGCTGCTTGTTTGTCTTTTTTGGGTTGTTGTTTTTTTTTTTAATGATAGATCTCCTCATGAGATGTTGTAGTAATGTGACAAAACAAAGAGGCATCTGTGACTTGGCACTAAGGTAGGAAGTGAGCTTCACCTTGATCTCACATCCTGGGAGAAGCTAATTTCTTTTTCTCCTGCCACTGTGATCTATTTATCTTAGGGGTGCAGAAAATGTGAGCATGAGGTCAGTAATTTCTCCTTTAGTCCCAACACAAACTCTAATGAAGCTAAAATGAAACATTTGTTTAGCCTCTATTTGAGACCCTCCAGAGAAGCATTTTCAACACTTCATCCAAGCTCTCACTGTGTCTTTGTCCTTCCCACTGGAATATTTTTGCTTTTATTTTTCCTCTCCAATAGGCAACTCCTATTTATTGACATCAGATGTTATTACCTAGGAAGTCAGCACCTGGTCCCTATATAGGGAAGAAAATCTGCAGCAGAGCTCAATGAAAAAAGTAATTTTCCTTCATCTGTTGTATTTCAGCATGAAATATTTGGCGTGAAATTAGGATTTTTTAAAAAAAATATTTCTTTCTGAACACCACATGTAGGCTACAAGAAAAATTAGCTTGCATATAGAAATAGTCTTAATTATTGCATAGGAGCTTCACGTCTGCCAGTGTCAGTCAAAATGAATGAGACAACATTTTTTTTTATAGAGCATCAATATTGCAAGTAGCAAAACAAACCCAGAATTGCCATGAAGGGAATCTCAGATTTTTGTTACCACAGGTATTTAAATCTCTCTTGAAAATCAGTAACCAAAATAGTAGTCCTTGCAGTGGGTTATACCAAAACCATTCTGCATGTGTTAAGCATAGAAGAAATTAAAACTAAAAAAAAAAAAGTAATTAAAATAGCAGTTCTACAGATTCCTTGTGGACATATGGAGAATATGGTGAAAGGAAGGGTTTAACAGGAAAAAAAAAAGAAAAATAAGAAAGAAAAACTAGACCTCAGGAATATGTTGAGGTCCCAAACCTTAGTGAGAAAGAACTGAACTCCAAGTTTGGAAGAGTTTGGACTGAGCTAGCAAGGAGGCCATCAAATCATTGTGGTGACTGTGAGCAGCTATTGCAGGGCAGAAGTTAGACATTTTCAACTCAGCTTCAAGGAGAGCAGAGCTCTTCTGCCAGCGCTCATGGAAGAGCAACAAAGAGGAGAGGATTTCGTGTGGGTTCTACTGTGGCCAACCATGAGAAGCAGCAGGAGACACCTCTGAATGCAACCACTGCTACAGCAGGAGCTGCAGTGATCAGCTGGCACTAATGGATGGTTTATCCAGGGCACCAGTGATTCATCCAGAGGCACCAGTGGTTTATCCAGGGGCACCAATGGTTTATCCAGAGCACCAATGGATGGTTTATCCAGAGCATCAATGGTTTATCCAGGGGCACCAATGGATGTTTTATCCAAGGCACCAATGGTTTATCCAGTGCAAATTCTCCACATGATGGGTGCCTGGTGCTGGAGCACAGGATCAGCTCCTAGGCTGCTGTTGCACTGCATTTCTCTTCTCCAGCACTTCCCACTGAAGGATCCTGCACTTCCAGGGCCCCATTTAATCTCTGCCTGGGTCCAGCCATGGTAGGGGATGGCTCTTCTACTGGTGTGAGGCAGAAGCAGCTCATGTGCTCAGTTCCCTGCATGCACTGGTGACAGCCAGCACACACCTCCAGGACTCTGTATCTTTCTTTCCCCATCACTGCCAACCATTCCAAACAAGAATTTTGTTTTCATTTACAACCCCTTTTCATCTGGATCCTTCATTTTCACTCAGATCCTTCCTTTCCCCATTTCTGTGATTTTCAGCGTGACAGAACGACACTTCTGACAAGCAACCTCCCCACCTCCCTTCATTCTGGGGATGCTTTTTCAGCCAATTAATCTAACATCATGTACCATTTAGCTTTGAGAGGCTGGTGTGACTCCTGAAGGAGACAAAATGTGCTGCTGGGAACAGAGGGGTGGGGGTGATGGAGAGGACCATGAGGAGGCTCCAAACTGCCTGAATTACTCATCAGGAGGGTGCCAACATGAAAGCCTGGAATATCTTCCTTCTCCATCTCCTTCCTCGCAGACGCTGCTGACACACGGCTGTCATTATGCCACAGAGCCATTTTGTTATGTGTGTGATGGGATGAGGGACAAAGTGCTGCTGAAACACTCTCAAGCAGGGATTATGGATGTGTCTGTCAGGCTCCCTGACAATCCCTTCACTTAATTAGCAGGTAGGAACAATGCTAAATACTAGCTGGGGAGGGATTGCTCTTCCCTACTGAATATGCTTCTCTAAAAAGAAAAGACACGTTTTCAAGAACAAAATAAATAATTTAGTTTGGAAAAAAATAGGGAAAAAACCTCCAAATCCAACCTTCTTTCACATCGCCTCCTTTCAGCAACATTTTTCTCTCACTTTGAAATGTTTTATGCTTGAAACGTTGCTGAGTCACATGGAAAAACATGCACAACAATCTAGAAATTGCAGCCAAATTTCAAACCCAACCATTCTACCTGACTTCTGAAAGAAATTGGTTCTTTTTTCTTTGATTTTTTTCCCAGTCTTTAGTTTCATTCACTTTTAACTTGCTCCGGGAAAAACATCCTCAGAACCTTGCCCTCAGAACCTTGCCCTCTTGCCCTCAGAACCTCCTGCCCTATAACGTTTGGACTTCTAGATTGTGTTCCTGGATTTTGAATCTTTAAAACTCATGAGGGTTAGAAACGCTCTCTTCTTGCTCTATCAAATAACATAATATCCCAGTTCTACAGATTAATGTCATAAGAGTCATTAATTGTGATTTAAATTGTGGGACTCATCACTGCAAACATGCAGACAAAAAAGACTGATTTCTTAGAGCATCATTTTCCCTGGGCAAAAAAAAATTCGTGTAAGAGCAGTGTTGGGTCATCACCTCCCTGATATTAGGCATGACAAGAACAGTGGGATTTTAGCAGTGCTCTCTTGGATGTCACAGTTGTTCAATGATCCAAATCTGATCACTCTGGGGAAGTTTCCCTGCAAGCAACAGTGTCTGTAACCCCTCTGACAGCTGCCCTGTCTGTGAGCCTCTCTGCACCTCTGCTGCACGACTTCCCATCGTTGTTTTGTTCCTGTTAGCTTATAACAGAGCACTGAGTGAAAAGCCTGAAGGAGTCTCTGCCACTGTGTAGGAAGGACCTTTAAAAAAGCAAATGCTGGCATGTGAGAAGATTTCACAGGCTGTACTAGAGTGGCATCAGCCTGTTGAGCTGTTAGCAGCTCCTAATATCAGCTCATCAAACACGGCTGTCTCAGGTTTGGAAATGACAAAGGATTTTGTACTTGGAGTGCGAATCTTGAGAGCAATTTGCTTTGAATGCAGATTGAATGCCCTCGCCCCCTGCATTGGAACAGAGAGACGGAGTCAGGAGCAGCTCTGAAGGATGCTGAGCAGAGATGTGTGCAACACTTTAAGGGGAAAAAACAGTTAAAAACAAAAGTGACACTTTCCTGACTGCTTCACAAAAGAGGAAGGACAAAAAGTTAATCTTCACTCATGTGGCTTATGAGATTCAGCTCTGGCCCAAGGCAATTTGTTTTATTAGAGCAACAATTAACAATGTTAGCTAAAACCTTGCTGCAAAATCCAACAGAAGGTTTTCCTCTTCTTATAATGTGACACTGAATAAACAGAACAAAAAAAAAAATTAAGTAAGCTCTTCCCTTCTGTATTATTTTTGGCTTTTTGAAGGGGATTTAACACCAATTTTAAAATAAATATGTAAAAGTTTGATTATTTTTTGTGCACGACATTGTGAATCTGTCAAGAGAAATAGATGCCATGGCCTTTGCTCCCAGGTTCTTGAAATAACTGTCTGTGAGACTAAAGAAGAGCCTGGGTGTCTCTGACACTTCTTTCATTACCCACTGAAAAAGAAAATAGATGTTGTGTAAACTAGAGCCTTGTGGGCGCTAATAGCAGATTCTCACATGGGATAAACATATGTTCAGTTTGCTCAGAGCAAGCGAATTTCCCATTTCACTACCAAAAAAAAATAGATAAAAGCCTTATTTTAACTGATGGAAATTTCACTGCAGAACACACTGGTAATTACTTGCAATATTCAGTTCTCTGCCCTTGGATGTTCAAAATGATGGTGATGATAAAAACATTGTGGAATTCTGGCTATTTATTATCCATCTTGAAAACACCTGTAACATCCAACTTTTTTGCCTTTTGTGGATTAAGATTCAATGTCAAATTTGAAGATCACTGAAAAACAAGGCATGAGTAAAACCCGAAAGGATCAGTGCTGAGTTGGAGAATAAGCCAAGGGAAGTCTGGGTGTGGATTCTTTTGTGCTAGAAGAGAAAAACGAGCTCACAAATCTCAGGAGAACATCCTGCCACCCGCCTCTGTCGTTTCAAAGATGCCTTGATGTTTAACCTTCAAACTGCATTGCAACAGCTCTTCTCCCACACCAGCATTTTGCTTCCTGCACTTAAAGCCAGCAAGTGAGAGGGAAAACAAACAGTGTAGGAAGAAATTATTCTGTTCTCTTTGGTAATTCTTGAAGACTTAGGTCTGGGCTGAAAATTATGGGGGATCTTTGTTCCACAGAAAGGGGTGACAGTTTCTCTCAGGGTCTTACAAATTTTCAAATCATGTCCCAGGTTATCCCCACTTCCCTAGATAGCCTGTTTTTAGAGAAAAGATTGGAAACCCTGCGCCACTTGATGGTTATTTCTGAGAACACAGTGAGTTACAGGTGCCCTCATTCAGTGTTGCTGCTCATAGGAGTAAAATGGCTCAAGTCTCCAAATTGTTCCAGATTCTACAAACTCAGACAGACATCAGGATCCAACATTTCCAGTACCTCAAACCCTGGAGATTCCAGCCCTGACATAAGCCTGGATCTATAAAGACCTTCCCCCAGCTCTTGACAAACACTGTGGTACCTTTTGGCCTAAGCCTGACTTAGGAATTCACATGGGCACAAAGCAAGAGACATTTAAGCATGATATGCTGCAAAACCAGAACTTTTCTATTTGTGGGGCATTATTCAAAGCTTTTTTTTTTATGTCTGTGCAATTGAAAACAGTGGAAAATAAGACTTTGTCATAAATAAGGTTGAAGTAAGGGTAGACTAGAGGGATTTGATACTATACCAAAAGCCAGATTTCGTTACAAGGACTTACAACCTGAAATATTTGTGCCAATGTTTTTGCCCTCCATAATTTTTTAATGTGGTTTCTTACTACAGGAGTTTTGTGATACACAGCAGAAACTGTGTAACTTCCAGATTCCTCATGACACAAAACCAGCAGTGAACAAACATCAGCACATCCTTCTCTCCCTGGCTTGGCTCATGGTCACACACAAGGACACCTTGCTTTGGCCATTTGGTGCATTTGCTGTGTTCATCAGATTTTGGCATCACTCTCACACTCAGTTTTTCTCTCTCCCTCCATCCTCCCACAGTACATTCCCTTTGTGCAACTTTAGTTTTGGACACAGGCCTGCCTCCCCTGTTTCTCCCATCTTGGAGCATTACTGAGTAGGAGATACCAATGGCTCTTACTTGCTGCTAGAAGAGGTATCAGTAAGAGCTATTTTGGAGGGAAATTTAATTGTTTTTTTTAAAACAACACAGGTTCCTGAAGTGCACTTTAAATACCATCAGACAACTTTGGAAATTTGTCAGTGCTGTTAAAGCTTGGGGATAAGTAAGAGGCAGAGCAGAGTGGAAGTAGGACCTGAGCTAATGACGATAAACCTTGGGTGAAGAATTACTTATATTGTGAAAACACTGAAGACCAGAGAAAATCAAAGGCCACTCCTAGCTGCCATTTTCAGTTTTCCTTTAGGAACCAATGTCTAGTTTGGCCATATTGTCAGCTCACATCACCACAGATCTCCTGCCATCTTTTCCCTCCCGATACACATCTGCTGTTTAATCAGGGTTTTCCTTCCAGCTGCCCCACACCTGTTACTGAAGGAGTGAAGCAAGTTTGTAGGGCCAGGACGAGTGATAAAGGTTAAAATAAATATATTTTATTTATATATATAAATATATTTATAATATATATATATTGAA
>VXBI01001677.1:437922-505157 GCA_013397375.1 Toxostoma redivivum
TATTTATAATATATATATATTGAAATAAAGACTAAACAAACATAACTGTGAACATGAGGCCCTCCAGTAGGAATTCCTAAATAATACATCAGAGTATATAAGATAGAAATGAATGAACTGTGAAGAAGTAGAACAAGATTATCACAATTGAGTTGGGAAGTCCCTAGAGGACAGCTAAATGAGAGGGGAGAGGGTGGGATACTCTACTTGAAGGGCAGATCAGGGAGGGCTGGATTCAACATTAGAGTGAGTTAGTTTAAGTTAGCCTGGCACAGCAAGAAGTTGTGTAATCATGTAGGATTATTGATCTCTTCCCTTCATGCTGCTCAGTGCTGAAATGCCCTGAATACAAATGGAGTCTTTTAGTGGATTCCAGCTATTTGAACGAAAAGTTCTGAATATATGCACATTTCTGAACCATCCACATAACCACTCTGTGAGACCAATACCTGCAGCCAGCTGGAGAGGAAAGGGAAAGGGAAAGGGAAAGGGAAAGGGAAAGGGAAAGGGAAAGGGAAAGGGAAAGGAAAGGAAAGGAAAGGAAAGGAAANGGAAAGGGAAAGGGAAAGGGAAAGGGAAAGGGAAAGGGGGGAGGAAGAGGAAGAGGAAAGAAACATATTACTGTGTTTGGCATTTGCTTTTATTCTGACAATACCATGTGCCTAAGTCCCCAGATCCTCTTTATGAGTGATGGGAAAGGAAATGCTTCATGGATTCTGACACAGAGGGACCATCTGGGCAAGGTCTGAACTCAGAGTTGCAAAAGCCACATGAGGAAGTGAAATTGAAATGTGATGCACCCTGCCACTGCCACACGCAGAGAATGACTTGAAAAGGCAGTGACAGCTCCAACAAAGCTGTTTGCACAGCAGAACTCTGGGATAGTCAGCTGGGGAAAATTGGGGTGGAAAGGACTGAGCTTCAAGATCCACTACAGACAGATTATATGATTTTGAACATGTAATTTGTTGCTATCATTCATATGGATACTGCACTGGTCCTGAGACACTCTGTGCACACAGATTCATAAAGAAGAAATGCTCTTTGCTGTGCCACAGTTAAAGATGCTGAAAGGCAAGATGGATATGAGTATATCAAAGAGACAGAAGCCTGTGAAAGGTAAAATGCTCAGCCCCAGTCACTGACTAAATCACTACAAATAAAACCAGATTCTTCTGAGCCAATCCAAAGGTTCCTCTTTATTTCAAAGTAGCTTTGGTTACACTCTTGCAGAATCCAATATCCTCATTTTTCCCTTGCTGTCTCTGGTGATAGAGACTCTGTTACTTTGATGCAAAGTTGGCATCAGCATCTTTCTCTGGAAAGATTTAACAAAACCACTCATCCTTTGCTCTCCATTTCCTGTCTATAAAGCAGAGCTAACACTGCTTGCCCTTCTGAGTTCCTTTCTCATATCCATTTTTTGTTCAATACTTGAGGGCAAAAATTTCCTCATTTTATGTCCTCTGCAGCATTAAAACATAAACTAATAGCTACTCATGGCAAAAATTGTGGCTTAAAGGAAGAAAACAGCCTCTCTTTTGGAAAGCACAGTAAAGGTTTTGCTATTTTGAAGTGTTTCAATAAAAAGTTTTGACTAATAAATATACATTTTTGAGGTCTTGAAGTACCAGCCACTGCCATTACATTTACTAGACCAGGCTGGGAACACAAAGTATTTTTGCAGTCCAAGTCCTAACCTTCTATTCTTCCCTCCTTTCAAAAGGGTTTTGTGTCTGCCATTCTCATGAGGAAACAGTTTGTGACCTTGTTTCTTAGATGACACTTCCACAGAAGTGGTTAAAACCGTTCAGAGAGTAAATTTTATTGGTTTGGTGGGGGTTCTTTTTGTTTTGGGGGGATTTTGTTTTTTTTTTCTTGTTTGTTTTGTTTTGTTTGTTTGTTTGTTTTTATGATTTCCACTCCTTTTAGAATGAAAATGTCTGGAGTTCAGTGAAGGCACCTTACAACAGCTGAATGGGCGTCAGCTCATACATGACTCATAACATAATAAAAAGTTTGCTGCAACAAGATGATTTTGGGGGAATTCTATACTTTAGGGCTTTAAAAAGTATTAACTCTTAAAGAGTTACAGCTCCAAACTGCCCCATTTCCTGTGTTTTTCTTGAATATAGAACGAGGGAAAAAAACAACAAAACAAAACCCTGGAAATATGAGCAAAAGCTTTTTTTGCCATAAAATCACCCACATCATAAAACAAGCTCATAAAAAAGAGTGACATGCACCATAAATCTCAACTGCTTTATAGAAAATAAAGCAAAGCTGTCACAGAGGTGACATCATTGAACACACAGGAAATGCAGAAATGCTGATTTCAGTAAGTACTAGGATTCTATGTAGATTAAAATGTTGGGGAAACTTTTAGCCTAGCTCAAAGTCAGTGGCAGGGAAGGAGGGGATAAATTAATAGGAAGTAGATAATTTTTTTTCCTTTTCAGTAGCAGTTAAGAATCAGAGAACCAGGTTAAAACCATCTCTGAGGATTCATATCCCAGCTGAACTAGTAAAACATTTGGCCATGAAGAGTCCAGTAGGGTGAAAATACCCACCACATGAGCAGTTTTTGAATTTTCTTTGTCCTCAAATCTACCTGGCTCAACTATAGATCACTAACTGCACCTCTCAACCCACTATTTTTAATATCTGGTCCTAACAATCCAGAATTATGGGTGAGTTCCTTCTCCACATCACCAAAAGGAGCCATTCCATCCCTATTTCTTTCTTCAGGCTCAACACTCAGGTGATTTGAGATAGTGAATGTATTGTTTCCAGTTTGCTGAGATTCCCAATCCAAGTGGAAAACTCAAAGGTTGAAAGCTGGACACACTGAATCCTGGAAAACACTGCTGCCAGCTCTTTAGTGAAACTCACCCATAGGTTGAACTGAGCCCTGGGGCCTTTTGCACTTGAATCCCTGGCATTTGTTCATTATTCTTTTTGTCACAGACAAAATATATATGGGTACCATGGGGATTTTTCTAGTGTGTAAGAAGTTATCTGTCTCTCTTGCTAACTGCTCTGCTGCTCACCCTTGATGAACATCCTGTGATGTTTATCTTTTTGATTTGCCTGCTGTTTATTTACAGATATAGATTTGCTCCTCTCCCCTTCCGAGTAACCTTTGGAGCAAAGCTTTCAGGAAGGGATAGCCTGAGGTGGCTGAGCATACAGTCTTTTCTTCTCTGCTTGTTTAGTTGGGAGGCAGCAAAGAATGAACAGACCAAAGGTCAGCTCAGTTTACACAGCCTAAATACAGTATTATTTATCAGCATCTCCTCTGAAATCATCCAGGAAACTTCTGAAGTCATGCCTACCTTAGGGATGGGACTGCCAGAAGAATAGCAATGCTGAGATTACAAGGGAAAGAGGAAAAACAAGGAAAGGAAGAAGGTAATGGCAGCAGAAGAATATAGAGTGCAAAAATATTCATGAAAAGTTTAATAATTGATTCACAAGACAAAGTACTTTTCTATCTGGAGGGCCACTGAGATAAGCAGACACCAAGAGAAATAAAACCAATAAAAATAAGTTATTTGGCCTTGGAATTTCTTACATATTCTCTTGTATGTAACAAATCATAGGTTCTTTTTCAAATATCTGAAAGAGTCAGGACAGTTACATATAGAGGTACATACATGGAGCTATATAATTAGATTTTTTGGAAACTCTGCAAGCACATTGGGAGAGGCTGGAAGGGAAATTCAGAATAGTGACATGTTAAAGTGGATAAATAAAAAATCTAACTCTGGCTTTTGGCAAGAGTAGGGGACATTTCTAAAGCTAAAGAATGAGAAATGGAGGAATTGACCAAAGCCCCAGATGAAATCATACACACATATTTGACCAACTCCTAGGAGAAATATGCAGAGGTTTTTAAACATAAACTTATTACGACCCCAAGCTATAGATTTCTGGAACTGAGGGAAACACAGTTCTGTGCTTGCCATGCTCTTCCATTCTTTTCTGGCCAGGTTTCCTCACTGCTGGACAGCTGGACTTGACCAGTTGGAACTTCAATCTCACCCATTTCTTACACTATGTTGATTTTAATCAGGAGAATAGAGAAGGGACTTCATAACACAGCTAAATGTGTCACTTACACCAAAATATTATAAGCAGAAAACGTAATTTTTAGTGGCCACTGAATTGTGAATATGTTCTCATTGGAATGTGCACTGCTGTATTTGCCCAGGAGAGATTTGTTGGCACAACTCCCTGTGCTGGAATCTAACATCAATACATGTAGTTTCGCATTCCATCCCTTTCTGAAGAACATGTAGGTAAGCAAAAAACCCAATATTACTGTGATTGTTCTGGATATCCCCCACTGATGTTGACAGAAGATTCCTCATGATATGGCAGGAAGGAAAACTAAACCCTTTTGTTGCTGGGTACCGGAGCTGAACAAATTATTTCCAATGAATAATTTATCTGACTAAATGAGATGTTTTCTGCTTGCTGCAGACCAACAATCCCTCTAAAATACATGTATTTTAGTGTTTGAATGTGAGACAGCTCCTCTGAGTGTGGGGTGCCCATGAGCTGGGGGGAAGCAGCTCTCTGACAGAAGCAGCTTTCACTGGTTGAATTCTGTATGAGGCCAACATGGCTTGGCTGAAGGACAAAAGTCTTCCCACCACATCCACAGGGGACTCCTTTGGAGCAGCAGGTAGGATGGGGTTGGGAAGTGATTTCTGTTCTGGATGGCTGAGCCTTCACAGCATTTCCAGCTTGCACATGTATAATTCAAGCCCTGTGAATACCAGCTGTGACAGGCTGGGTAACTATTTGCAAAGAATCATATTTTACTGAGAAATGATGTTCTATTTTGATCCATCTGTACATTTTGATACGTTGCCAAATGAAGAATCGGGACTGGTCAAAAACATAAACAAAAGGCCTGAGCCAAGGCCCAGTATTGGCATATATTTGAGACAGTTTAATTAACTACCTGATAGGGATAATGTCTAGAAGTGCCTGAAGAACCAAACTCTGAAATGGGGCTTGGTCTTTGACTTGTAGCAGCAAGCCTGGAGGTGATGTGGAGGGTGGCAGTGCTGTCCCTGAGCTCACCAGGGCAGCAGTGCAGGTGACAGCAGCACCCCGGGGTCACAGGGAGCCTGCAGGTCACAGCAGAGCCCTGGGGCTGTCTGGCAGCTCTGGCAGCTCATGCACACATCGGCTGGGAATTTCTGACTGGGGCAGGGGAGCAGGATGAGAGAGGGATGTGCAGGAGGACAGTGACTCAGGCTGCCATCCTTGGGGTGCAGGCAGCAGCACAGACATGAGTCACCCATCACACCAGGCAGGAAGGGCCAGCTTTGCATCCACGAGATTCATTTGAGACTGGCTGATTTCCAAGAGGAAATCAGATGGAGGGATGCAGGAGGCAGTGTTTCTAGAAAAGAGGTATTTAAGCACATGTGAGATGAGAGGGAAGATTAACCAGAAAGACCCACTATCAATGAAGAGAGAGTTATTTTGGAGAGGGAAGGGAAATGAGGAGGATGCACAGCCCAGTGAAGCTGCTTAAGGTTTGGGAATATAAAATTCAGTTTGCTATGTTTGTCATTTCTTCTTCCCCGATGAAACTATTGAAATCCTTCACATGATGGAGCTCAGGGACCTCTTTTACAAACATCCAAGAGACAAGAAACGCTGGAGGATGATTTTCTGGGATATTGGCTTCATGTAGGGATACAAAACATACAGTTACCATGAGACCAAAGAAGAGAAGCAGGCAAGGAAATGCAAAGACAAAGTTGAGAAGTAACCATGTTTAATCCTATTTTTGTCTCTGTTAAAATGCTCTGTCTCTGTTAACTGGACTCTCCTTTTGTCAATGCTACACTGGACTGATTTACTCTAAGGCTATTCCAACAACCTTCTCCCTCTTGCAGAAGCACAAAATGTGATGCTGAGGTTCAGCCTAACTCTGCTCCTCTCTGAAGACAACATTCCCACTATCACCAAGCTGCAGGAGGGAAAAGATGGTGTAATGGGATGATGTTACCATACCTACAACCACAGAGGGGAGCAAACAGGAGGAAATCTGCCACAACCTTGAGAACATCATCTATGCTCTCTGCAGCCCCTTTCTCTTATGTACAAAACAGCATTTATGAATTCTCCCTGCTTCCTGAAGATATTCTGAAGGTGTAGTTCAGCTGAAGACAGTGACTTGAAGAGGAGTATGTTTTCACTCTGTCAAACATTATCATTTGCTATAAACTGTAGTTTCAGGAGTTTTAAAATCTTGCTCACAATGCATTGACTGAAAATCTGATTAAGTATGCAGTGAAGAGTGCAGTGACTTCTCTTCAGAGAATGTTTTCATTGGAACATCAGAACTATTATAGCTGTCTAAGTAATATACAGACTTGACATATGTTGTATCATTAAGGATTTACATTTTAGTACTGGATTGAGAGCATACACTTTCTGGACTCTCTTGTCACTAATATTACACTGAAAAAATCCCCTGGTGATTTGTTTAGATTTGTTAATACAGATTTTTAAAGATACTGAAGCACTAGACAATGTAATTTCATTGCTGGACATGAAGAGATTGCCTCCATTTCTTTAATGTTCCAACTGTAATGATTTGTTCCTAAGGACCAAGGATTACAAAAATTCTCCCTACAGACAAATTAATATTTTTAACCAGGTAGTTTCAGGCTGTTATTTATTATCTGAAACAGTCTGTGGTGTGAGTCACAGGTACTGCAAAGTGAATATTCCAGTCATTAGTGACTCCTTCCAGATATTGATGCAGCCTCCAGCAGCTGAGAGCTGGTGACCAGGTGGTGTTTTCTGTGGTGTTTCCCTCAGTCTCCTGCAGCTGAACCTAAGCAATAGAACAGAGAGAAAGGGTTAAGATATTCCAGGGTGTTAAAAACCACTTCTGGATCCCATCCTTGTTTGAAACGCAGTCCAGCTGGTGGAAATTCAACAAGAATTGACTGATGACCTCTGCCCAGCCCAGCATGCATTATCCATCTCTGACACAAGCAAATCACTTTGCAGGACATTTCCATCAGTCTCCATCTGCTCCTGCCCTGCAGTTCAGTGTCTCTGCAGCAGTCTCTGCATCCCAGCTCTCCCAGCTGAGCTGTGAGGATGTGCAGCCCCCTCCCTTTTGCCAGGATGATGTTTTTGCATCTTCTCTCCCTCGGCTGCCTGACATCTGTCCCAAAATCAGAGCAAAGGGGTGTCCGAGCCCTCTGACTGACCACACCTCCCAGAACCTGTCTCTCATTTCCTGCTTCTCTCAGAGATTCCCCCTTTCAAAGCAGCTCCTCTGTTTCTGCTCCTCTCCCAGCAGCCTCCTGTGAGCAGGCTGTTGTAACACCTTGTTCACACACTCACACAGGGCCCGAGACATTTTTCTACTCAAGGGAGAATCATTCAAGAGATTAATCTGTTGTGACACAGATTTTGTTCAATAATAGCTATAAAAACATGGCAGGAAGTGGGAGAAAGAGAAAGAATAGTCTAACTTCTGGTCATTTTTCTTCTGTGCAACTTCTTAATTCCACTATAAGATACATTTTACATTGAGGGATGATTTAGTTTCCACTTCAAACTTAGGGTCTCTAAACATGTAGCTAACATTGGGAGCCGATGTTTATTTCTTCTCTCTTGCTCTCACCTCTCCCCACTCCCTCTCAGAGTGTCTGAAGGACACAATGTGGTTATAATGGGGGAAAAACACAGCATATGATAGGAAGCTGCAGAACTTTTCCATGAAACATTTTATATCTGACTTGTTTTTATGTTGTGTGGTTTTTTTTGGGTTTTTTTTTTTTTTTTTTTTTACACATTAGCAATTTTAAAGCTAAATGGAACTGCAATGCATAGCTACAAAGCTATTTCTCTTTTTAAATTTCCTTATCAGGCTCTACATTTGTCAGCACCCTGGCTGGGTACAGGTCCTTGAGCACCAGAGGAACCAAAGCTGCTGGCAGGGATCCAGGCGGGAGATCAAGCATTGGGAAATGAATGTGCCCAGCTCTCCTGGAGCTCCAGAAAGCGAGGTTGAGTTTAATGTTCACTGTCACAGGTATGCAGAGATGAAGATGGATAACAAGAGAAGCTCCAGGTCAGGCCTGTTATGTCCATTTGCATGGTTACACCTGGAGAGGAGGCAGGTTTTTTGGATCTGAGAGTGACACCTCCACAAAGCACAGCCTTCCTGTATTGTCCTCTGCTATTGTAGCTGCCCCAGACACCAAATAAAAGCAGAAAAGATATAAAGGGACCTTTCCAGATATTCTAGGCTATAAGATTTTTTAAAAAAATCCACATCCCAGTCCCAATACTGCTAAAAGATTTCCACACAGCTGGGCTGCAGCTGCCTTGCCTCTTGTCTTTAAAATTAGGCATCAGCTTGTCTGCAAAATGCTACAGCTCCCCAGGGAACTGAAGATGGGTCTATCTTCAAAAAGGCACCAGGCTGACATCAGGCAAGCAGCAATATCCAACTTTATCTGTCTCCTCTGTGAACAGGAGAGGTTGTTCCTCCTCAGGGTGTCCCACCACCAGAGCAGAGCTCTGGGCTGTCCCCAAGCTCTCGGGGGAGAGCTCACAGGGAGCTCTCAGCTGTGGGCAGGGCCAGGCTGGCTGCCACAGCTCCCCTTGGAGCCAGAGCTCCTGTGGGCTCCAAAAGCACAGACACAGCTCCCAGGATGGGGTTCTGCTGAGCAGGACCTGTCAAACCACACTGCAAAGATGGTGGGAAGAGATTTGTTTGCTGAGAGAGATCCTGCACTGAAATCTTCTGTGAGCTGGGGATGGGATAATGGGATGGGATAATGGGATGGGATAATGGGATGGGATAATGGGATGGGATGGGATAATGGGATGGGATGGGATAATGGGATGGGATAATGGGATGGGATAATGGGATGGGATGGGTGAAATCCTCTGGAGCAAACAGGGATATCTTGGAGCTTAAACCTTAGAGCACCTAAAGGGGGCCTAAAACAAGGCTGGAGAGGGACTTCTCACAAAGGCATGCAGTGGTAAGAAAAAGGGAATGAGTTTAAAATGGAGGAGGGCAGATTTAGATTAGATATTAGGAAGAAATTCTTCCCTGTTGGAGTTGTGAGGTCCTGGCACAGGGTGCCCAGAGAAGCTGTGGCTGCTCCATCCCTGGAAATGTCCAAGACTGGCTGGATGGAGCTTGGAGCAACCTGTTCCAGTGCAAGGTGTCCCTGCCCATGGCAGGGGGTTGGAAACAGATTATTTTGAGGTCCCTTCCAAGACAAACCTTTCTAGGAGTCTGTGGAACCTGGCAGAATGTGAACTTGCTGCAGAATCAATTGCCATCTTCCACTTCATTTCAGATGGACACAATGGCCTTAGAGATCTTTTACAGCCAAAATAATTCTATGGGTTCTTTTCTGATCATGCAAAAAGAAGTAGAAATTCATGTGACAAAAAATACTAAATTTAAGTGACTACATTACAACAAGACCTTTAGTTCTGCCTGTTGACAATACTCAAACCAGAAGATCTAAAGCTGCTTTTACAGAGCAGGATAATCTCAGCAGGCCTAACAGAATAAAAATTCATTTCTGCCAGTACACTGAGAATGGCTCAGAATAAACATGGCAAGGAGATCTGAAAATAAAAAAATACCATAACTTCTTGCTTCAGGATAGGGAGGAGGGGATGATTAAATACTTTCATTAAATTAACTCTCATCTGAATAAGTCTTTTGTTTCATTTCTAAAAGAAACTCGTTTCGTTGTTGTCATTTTCTTCTTGAGTGGTAAATATAATGCAGAATTCCAGAAGCCTCATTTCTAAACAAGCAAATGTAATCAATTTCACAGAGCACTGAGACAAATCAATATGGAAGGAGTCAGAAAACCAAACAAAAGCAACGAGAGAAAAATATTACCCTATTTGTATGTTCATAATACATGGGAGAAAAAGATATTTAAAATTACAGAGCTAATTTCTAAAGCAGCAGACAACACTAGTCAGTGCTAAAAACCAGTAAACTATTTCAGCTAAAAAATACCACGAGCCTGTGACGATTATAACAACCCATGTGATGGTCATTATTGTCTGCAGTATAGAAACATGAGCAATTTTGCCTTCTTTTTGCTCTTTTTTAATTTGTCATTAGCAGAGAGTAAGAGACCAGAAAAGTAATTATTGCCAAATTAACCCTTGTAATATTATATGACATTTCAGCTTCATTTGCAGCTTCAAAGTTGGATTTTATAGCTGGGTAACTCTTCAGAAGGATACCAAGACTTTGCTGAAGCATGCAATATCTGCCTTGACTGGCAGCTGCAAGAGGCATAAAATCAACATTAAACTGGCTTCAGCCTGCTGAGCCATGGCTCAGACTCTGGGTATGTCATCAGTGAGAAAAAATACTACATCATAAGTGGAAAAAAATGTAAAATCTCATCCTTTTTTTTCTTTCTTTTTTCTTAAGATTCCTCCTGTCTCCACTCCAGGAAGTCTCATTTTGCTCACAAAACACAAGCTCATGAGCCAGTGAGAACCCACACGCTTTGCAGTGCAGTTTGGCAGGGTGGGAGCAGGCTTGGATTCTCTGAAAGAGGTACCCTTCCTGTTCTCTGTTATTAATCCCTAAATCACTTAACTTTTTTCATAAAATTCATCGTGAATTAATTTTCTCAGCTGTAAGTCAGGAAAAAATACAGATGGAAAATGGAAAAAAAATACCCAAAGCAGAACTGGAATAGAACTCTGTTCTTTTGACATTGTGTTCAATGAATCTGAACGGTAAGGAAAGCATGTCCACTGTTGCAAAAAGAGAAAAGTTATAGAAGCTAACTACAATTTGTGACTGCTTTTGGGGTAGGAATATCCCTTCTGAGTCACTGGAAAATAAAATCAAATCACCCTTAAAAAAAAAAGCCATAAAGTTCTATTTCAGCAAGGAATACAAAAGCTGAAATTAAACCAAATATTAATCAGCTCACCCATTATTCTTATTTTAGCACTAGAGAACCAGAAGGAAATATCCAGCAAAAAAAAAAGTTAATATTCATCTGGAGACATATTAAATGAAAATAACCAGAAAGTCAACAAACTTCAGCTCATAAAAAGTTGCATGCACATTTTTATTCTGCCATCAACTCTGCTTTACCTTTGGGCCATTTCATATCTGCTTGAGTTATAACTGGTGTAATAAATGGGATTTTAGGCAGCATATTTCCATGCAAATTTACATTGTCAAATTACTATTCTTATTCCAACTCCATCATAGATGAAAAAATAAATTGAAGAATGTGTTTAAAAAAAATCCTTATGATAAAAAAAATGGCTGTTTCAACAGACTTATCCTTTGAAATATTGCTTTTCACTCTCATGGAACAGAAGTGCATAAAATTTAATAGGAGTAGATCCAAAAAGCTTCTAGAGAATTCCACTAAAGACCTTGTAAAAGTAACCTTGTTTAGAGAAGTTTTGTTCCACTATTAAATAAAGGGGAAAAAAAAGTAAAATCAACAGAGTCCAAGTGATAGATTTTTATTGACTCGTTTTCAAAGGTGATCATTAGCTCCCAGTTTTCCCTCTATGCTAAAATCACACAAATAGAATTAATCATAAACCACAGTATTTTCCTTTGGAAAACTCCAACATCCAAATCCAACTAAAGTTCAATTGAGACTTGTGTTTAACTGCACTTTTTAAAAGAGACCCATGTGGGTGCCTAAAGTTGTACCAGCACTGAGAGGCTTCACTGAACCTGAGCCCTGGAGGAGAGGCACAATGCAGGAGCTGAACATGGAAATCTTTCCCCTGTTTGCACCATTCTCTCACTTTTTTAAAAAGAAGGAAAATTTCAAAGCATTCTTTTTGCAGCCCATGCTAGTATGAAAAAGCCTTTGCAGCATGTGCAGCCAGTTGGCTGGAGGAGCTGGCTGAGAAAACCCAGCCTGGTAATTTTGCCTATAGTAAATGCTGACAGAAATTTCTCTGATACTGTTCCACTGCAGCTGCCTCATTGTTCTGTTTTAACGTAATCAGCACAGTAAGGAGGAAGAAAGGAACGTTAATTTTATATCAAGTAAACTTTAATTGAGTCTTTCACACTTCAGTACTGTATGATAAATGCATATAATGGTCTATGAGTTAGTTCTGGTTGTGATAATGTGTGTGTCCAAACTTGTCTCGGGCACATTCTGGTACTTTCAGCTTTGTGTCACTGTCTTGCAGCCTAAGAATGGCTCCTGACACCCCCAAACTCCTCTGCAGGAGCCCCCGAGGAATCACAGGTAGCAAAAGAGGATCCTGGGTAAGGGTCAAGGTGGTTCAAGGTGAGAAAGGTGATCCAGAGGGGAATTAATTCCAGCCAGGGCTACATCAGGAGCACTCAGTGAGCTGTGCACCACTGACAGTGACCTTTCAAAGACACAAAGATGGAATAACCTGAAATTCACAGTGAGGAAAACAGCAGATCTCATCACCAAACCCTCACAGTTCTGTTTTCCAGCTCTCATAAGACTGTAGCTCCTGATAAAGGAAGGAACATTCTTCTTACAGATGGGATGCAGTAACATAGGGGGATTTTGAGATGCTAAACCTGGTTTACAGATAGAAAGCATGTAACCCCCTAAAACAGGAAAAACTTTATTCAAAATATGTACAGAGCGGTGCAGCCACTTCTTCCTCCTTCCCAGACCCACCTCGTTTTGCTAATATCAATTTTAAGTAGTGGATGCTCAGACAAAATTTAATCCTTAGATTTTATGAGTAAATAAAAATATTGTCCCTGGTTAAATTCGAATTTTCTCACACAACTTGTACCAGAATCACAGACATGGCAGTAACATGGGTGAAGGTCACAGTGCCTATTCCCCATGTCTCAAGGTGGAGTGTATTATTAGATTTTAAATCATGCCTCGACTCCTCTTAAAATATTCCAGGGCTGGGGACTTCAGATGATCCCCTACAGGTTTAATTAATCTTCCAGTCATAATATTTTTCTTAGAACTTCTCAATGTCTTTTATTCCATGGTAACTTGTCAAATCTACAAAAGAGTTTATCCTCCTCCATGCTTTTTTTTTTGTGTTATCTTTGTGCATTTTCTTTCTCTAGAAGCTGGGCAACCTCAGTTCTTCTCATCTTTCTGGTTGCTAGATCTCCAATCACTTAACACTAGTTAGTTCTCATTCTTTGTAAAATATAGAAGTTCAAACAGGAGATTGCTCTTAAAATTCTAAATCAAACCAGAATAAAAATCCTGTGATAATGCTACATTTTATGCTTTTTTTGCTTTCTTGAAGAGTCAAGACTTATCAATGAAGGTATCAGCAGTGCAACAGCCAAAAAAACCCTGTCACTGACATTTATTATTAGACCTGGACAAAAGGAATAATTTATCTTATTAGTTTCATCGTTGTCTGTTTAATTAATTGAACTAATTTGTTGCAAAAAGTTCTTGGTTTTCAGCATATTCCCAAGCACATTGTGGCAAGTATTAATTACTTCAAATTCAATTTGCTTTGCTTGATTGACCAACAAGGTCACAGAACTCCGTGGCTTTGTGTTTGAAAGAAGTCTTAAAGAAGCTTCTCAAAGACATGCAAGTTTGCTTTGTCCAAATATCCTGCAATCATCAAAACTTTGTTCTTTCCAGAATTAGGCCTACAAACAATCTTTGCTAGAATAATTACAGAAAATGGGCAGTGGAAAATGAAACAAAGAAAAAAAAATTCCCTTCCTTTCCTTTCACTATGCAAAGATTGATTCCCTTCCTGTTGTCATCTCCCAAACCAATTCAGGATCCCACAGCACACAAACAGGTACATTTTGATGGGAAAATGATGAAGCCAAGGAGTAAAGTAGAACAAAGGGAACAGCTGTTGCCAGTCAAGGCTGGAGAAGAGAATCAGAATTAACATGGAATTTGTAAATTTAGCAAATCTATTCTGAGAATTCGGAATGATGAATCATTCCCCGCCTCCCTAACTTCCGATACGCCTTGAGAGAAAGTTCATTTGGCTTAACTCTGGCCCTCCTCTGTCTTCTAGCCAAAAGAATCCACAACTGCTGTGTTTCCAAAGATGAGACCCTGGACTAAAGATCTAAATACATATATTAAGCTGTTGCTCTCACCTTTCAGTCTTTTTTTATTAATGAGTTAATTTTGCCTATACTATAACAAGCTTGTTTCTTTAATTGCCCTTACAGTTTTACCTTTCCAGGCGCTGTAAAACACTTATTAGGAATACTCAGCAGGAAATGGACCATGACTGGTCCAGCTGAGCAGTCCAGTGCACCCAAAGAAGCAAGTGCAGTCTCCACCAGTGGTTCTGGAGAACCCCAGCCCCGTATGGAGAACAGCCCAGGAAAGCAGAGGAGGATTCGATTTCACCACTGAGAAGAAGTGGTTTAGCTCCTGTTATCCACCTCTACTGTTTTTACCCCATCTCTTTTTTGCCTTGCCTACCCTCTACTTAGATTGATGATTCTCTTGTTTTTGTTCCCAAGTGTTCTTGGAGGTGCCCTTTTCCTGACAGCCCCACTGTCTGTAGTGTCTCTCCCTTTTCTATAGCTGCTCTTTTCAACATAATTTCTCCCCTTTCTCCCTAACCTTTTTATCCTTTTGCCTTCTCCCCTAGCACTTCTCTGCCCTGTAACCTACCACTTTCTGCTCAAAAGGGAGGCTAAAAATCAACAGCCTGCACTGTGGAATTGCTGCCTTTTCCACTTTATTTAAATTCTGCCCTCATAAGAATCAATTCAAAACTCCACTATCTCATCCAGAAAGGAGAGAAAGTGCATGCAAGCACTTTCTTCACATACAGTGGCCCACCCAGAGCTCCAGTGCCTGTGACACACACTTAGACACACACAGCCCAGTGGCACCTGAAAATACAGGTGGTGTGTCAAAAATCACAGCCATCTCTTTTGAGGTTTTGGTCTCCTTTCAGTGCCAAGGGAGCAAGCAGAAAGGAAAACCAGGATTTTGCTGTTCTCATTTGACATTTTATGCTCTTCAGAGCAGGGAATTTTCCCAACAGAATGTTCGTGTCAGATGACAGAAATTATAATTTGTCACACAGCAATGTTGATTTAAATTACCCCACAAAACAATTAGAAAGTCAGGCTTTGAACCTCTTACTCAAATCCTCGTTGATAGACACGTTCAGCTACAGCAATGCCAGGTAGAAGTTTTATTTTGGTCAGGGGATGGATATTCCTGCAGTGACCCACAGTCCTGCTCCAGCTGGAGGATGCAGCAGCAGCAGCTCAGCAGTGCAGCCCAGGCAGGGCAGGAGCAGCACTGAGCAGCAGCTGGACAGGAGCCCCATCCTGGCCCTTGCAGCACGTCTCCACTACCCAAAATACAGCCCAGGTAGTGCTGATTCAACCACCAGTCATAAAAGCAGCAAGAAGTTTGGCTTAAAAAGTCACCGCCTGTGATAGGAGCCAGGAATGAACAGATTTATGCTCATAATGCATTAGGCAACCCGGGAAGACATCTCACCTATTTTTAGCGAAAGAAGGAGCCAACAACACCTGGGGTCCAGCTGAGACTCTTGGGAAAAGTGCCAGTTTGAGGTGGGACTAATCTGACTCCTTGTCCTTGCAACAGGGCAAAGATGTGTGTTAGCAAAGGACAAGCTGTGCTCCACTGGAGGAAAGAATTTTCCTTTTCAGGAGAAATTGGTGCTTTTAGGTTAGAACTTTTCATGGCAGAAGCCTCTGTGATCCTGAAGCCCAGGTGCATGTGACATAATAATGTGGTACACTCTGTAAGAAAGGCATCCAGTTGCTCTTTGGTGCTTGGGCTAAATTCTACTTGGTTCTTTGATGGCAAATGAGAGGCATAAATCAATGGCAGCTGATCAGTAATTATACAAAATTACAGTATGCTTTTGTGGTGTTTTTGAAAGAAAGTGTCATTTTGCTACTCAGCCTGACTAATTTCTGGCTCACATTGAATCATTGTGCCATGTTTGCAACTCATTAAAGCCACACTCACATCTCTCACCACTTTGCCTTGGTTTCTGTGACGACAAGGGGGAGAAATGATGCTTTCTCCAGGCTTCTGCAGTACCCTGTGCCTTGCCTTGAGGTGACAGGGCTTTGTCAGGAAAAGCCAGCCCTGCAGGCTGGGCTGACAGCTCACAGCTCACCCTGCAAGTGAAGCACGGTCCTTTACTCAGCCTCTCAAATTGCCACACCAGGGTCAGGCTTGGGGAAGGACACAGAGGTTTAAAGCCTCCTTGGGCTGTTCAGTCCCTGTACTGCTCCTTGTAGTCCAACCAGACCCAAGGAGTCTGGAGCTGGAGCACAAACACACACATACACACACAAATCTGCACCCCATAAAATGCTCCTACAGAGAAAATCCATTTCAATGCTTTTTGGTTGGTTGGTTGGTTGGTTGGTTGGTGGTTTTTTTAGTCAAACAATCTGTGCTGAGCTAAGGATTACTTACAACATACCTATACTTATTTCCACTTTGGAAAAAACTGACTTTGACCTGAAATTTTTTTCCATTTGTTTCTATTCCGTTTCAACTTCCTGGGAAATTTTACTGAAGAAACAGAAATAATTGGAAATAAGAAACCCCACAAAATGGTCTTATCATAACACACAAACCAATGAGAGGGTCCATTCCCTGTGTAAACCTGATGTTTCCAGTGACGTCTTTCATGCCAGTCCTGTGTATAGCTCTAAATTATTATCAGCAAAAGTGATTTACAGCCACCTTTAGTCAGCACTTTGTGACCACAGCCTTGCTCCATTAAGGCCACCCAGCACCCCCAGTCAGCACCCCCTGCTGACTTCATGGACTGTTTCTGCTGTACTAAAGGCAGCCAAAAAGCCAACTGTAATTACTTTGCTTTCTAGACACTTCCAATTATTTATTTATTGATATCGCCCAATATCAGTCCAACACCTTCCAAGTGTCCCACACTATTTAACAGCTCAGCCAAAAATTAATTTGGGGCAACACTAGCAGAGAAAACAAGACAAATACAATTCTCTGGGAAGCTCAGAGAGGGAAGGCAAAGAGGAAGAGACTTTGAGAGGGAATATAGAACAAAATCTTTGTCACAGAAAACCAAGTGAAATATTTCAGTGGGGGTTGTTGTTTTGTGTCCTTTCTTTCAGAAGAGTCAAATATCCCTTTCTCAGAACTAAGCTTTAAATTTGAGTTCACACCTGGACTCACAAGCCCGTTTGATTTTCTCAAGTATCAAATACTTAACTTTGGGTGCAATCTTTGTCTTCTTTGCTAAGCAGGATCATCAGGCCTTCAAATGGATTTAGTCTCTCAACTTCAGCTAATCTGCCTGACAAGTTGGAAATCAATCTGCCATCTGGTACCCAAATATATCTAGAGAATAAAAAGCCCTTTGGCTATGAGCAAAGAGAAAAACCATAGGTCTGTAACCCTTTCCTTCCCTCCTCCTGCCATGCATACATGCAGAATATTTGTGGGCCTTTATACTTCCACAGTGTTTTGGTGGACTAGAAAGAGTAGGAGTTATGTGTCACTTTAAGAGGCAGAACAAAATGAAATAATTTTCAAGAGATCAAGCAGAAAAAAATGAAATAAATTTTTTAATTACTTTTACAAGAATGTTCAACAATCATGATTTTTTTCCTGTGGTTTTTTTGTGGGTTTTACCAACTTATTTAAGAAAAAGCATTTTAGGCTGTCTTACATCCAGGTTATACTACTATTTGGACATTTCTGAGCATGTTGGTGATTATTAACAACCTCCAGATTTAGGCAATTAAGCATCTAGCTTGAATGACCAATCCATCTAGGATCCCTTCAGGGCTTAAAGAAAAAGAGTCATAACCCTTCAGATGCCAGCTCATTGAAAGCACCTGACCTTTATAGCTTTAATTCTGTCAAACAACTTTTCTTCTCTAACTATTTTTGAAGGCCAGCCTCCCACACCTTCCCAAAATTCCAACCTCTGGCACCAGAAGGATTAGATAAGTTCTTGCACATTCATTGGGAAATAACCATGCAACACCAGAGACATGTAGCAAAAATACTCCTGCTGCACACATCACTCTGGTTTCCAGAGCACATATTTAAATATAAACCAGCATTTCTGAAGTAACATTGTGGGTGCTGTCCCCAAGATATTCTTCCCATCAATAAGGACATGTGATCATAAGTGAAATGAAGTGTGCTCCATGGCAACCATAATGAACAACACCACTTCAAACGCTGCCAAAATGGCAACATCACAAATTTCATATTGCAATAGGTTGTCTGTTAATTAAAGAGCAAGGGCCAGTTTCAAAGGGGAACTACCAAGGTTTTAAAAATATGCCAGGGATAATGTATTTCATGCATTGCTAATCATGTGGGCATTTTCTAAAACAAGCCAGAATTAATTATGTATCAGATCCACCCCCAGTATAAGGGAATAATTGAGTTTCTTACAAAGTTATGGCTCAATAAGAGGCATTGTATGGGCTGCACATTCTGTGCTGTCACACACCGTGGTGGAAATGGGCTGCCATGCTGAACTTGGCTCAATGCAAAGGCTGCTGCCAATTAACACTGCTAATACATGTTAATTTAAGATTTCCCTTTTCCAACTAATTGATATCTGATTAAACGCAGAATAAGTTTTTTTAAGTGTTCATTAAGTAGCTAAAATTTCCTCACAAGTTTCATGTTTTATATGAGGCCACAATCACGGAATACGTAGCTCATGTAATTTCCAAATCATTAGAGAGTAATTGGACTTATCAGTTACATGCTAATTAAACTTCCACTGAATGCTCTTTCTGCAATCAATTGACATCAGATAGATGCACGGTACCCATCTCATTATGGTAAAATGGAATTGCTGAGGCACTTAAAGTGGAGCATGGCACAGAGAGCAGTAAAGTGTGTTCTGCTCTGTGATGGGAGCAGCACCTGCAGCTCTCAGAGCTACAGCTACCAAAACTCCAGCAGAGCAGACATTGCACAGGCTTCAAAAAGGCTCCCAAAACCTGGGTTAACACAGGTGTTTCACCTGTCCTGAGCTCTGTTCTGCCATTATCACATTGCCACCAAAAATGAGCTTGGCTTTTTTGTATCTACTTCAGTGCATCCCCAGCCCACCAAAGCTCAGTGTCTCAAGAACATCAGCTGCACTCGCTGACAGATTGTGGCTATGTCAGAACATGGAGCAATCTATTTTTGGAGACCTGCTACACTGGCTGCTGGTCTGGATGCTGCTCCATGCAATAGTTAAGAAGTTGTGACTTCCACGGGAAATAAATGATCCATGAAGAAAAGAAACAAGGAAAGAAACTTTGATACATCCAAAATTCAGATGTGCTTTCCTCAGCTGGTGAACTGAGTTAATCACCAATATGACAATGACAGAAAGATTTGGTGACATTACATGATAAGGAAATCAGACTTAACATCCACTATGAGATTCACTGGCTTTTGATTGGGTGAGGGAATTTGGGGAACACAATGTGAGACAATTGTAACTCTTTCTAGTAATTATTAAAAAGGTGATTAAGAATATGATAAAACATCAAGTGCTTTAATATTTTTTCACTCTATCTGCCAGAACTTCCTTTCTCTAGGACTGTGCTTTGTATCACTTCTCTCTCCTGGATTTGGTTTTGGTGGCTGGAGTCAAGAAAATTCAAATTAATTTTTTTCAAGAAAAGGGGAGGGAAAAGAAAAATAAATGTGAGCAAGTTTCCCTTTTGGTGCTCCCAGGGAGCTGGGCCTTTACTCCTCTCTCTTGAAAAAGATAAAACCTGCTGAGCTGCATGGGAGGTTTTCCTGAATGTAAATTGTGGGGTTTAATCTTCCAGCTGATCAAATGGGCTGGAGTCCCAGCCACACAGCTGTGAGGAATTCTGCTGCTGCTCAGCCCACGGATCCAGCAGAGCCCAGGCTGGGAGTGCACCCAAAGCACGTCTCCTGTTCCTCCCCACGGGAGCCTGCACCAAAACAAGCAGCCAGAACCCAGGGAAACACACGGATCTCAAACTCACAGGAGCCCAGCCAACTCTCAGAGAGGTTGGTTTTTTGTTTTTGTTTAGTTTCAAAAGAGCACAGATTTCTACAAATGAGTACTATGTAGATACTGATTTCTCCAGCTGATATTCCTGTAGTGCTCATTTACAAGCATTTTCCAAGTTGAAAGCCAAGCATGAGTGTTTTATTTTTTTTTTATGAAAGCCTGAGAATTAGTAGGAAGACCTAGAAGAGATGTCATAGCCAATTACTAATGTGAGGTTCTAAAAGTGCAATTAAGCATGGGTATTTGCACTAATTGCAAACAAGTCACCTTAGACCAGTTAACCTGTCTGCTCAAGTGAAAGAGAATTTCTATGACCTGTGTGAAAAAAATCCTTTAAAAAATAATCTCTTCCATTTAAAAATAAAAGAGAAAAATAATTCTAAACCATGCCTGCAATTATCATCAACTTCCAGCACAAGGAAGATAATAATTTGCCTGTAAGCTAAAAAGCCAAGAGCTTGATGTTTCTTATTAATGCTGTAGGACTAACTGTTGAGCCTTTCAATGCTCTAAGAGTGATTACCCTACCTTACTCAGGCTTTAGAACAATTCTCCAGACTCCCTGCTTCCAGACCAGCATATCTAAATTTTTTGAAGTCAGCAATTGTCCAGGGTGGTGGCATCTCCTAGAAAGAAACAAGTAGAGACCCACCTGGGTTTTTGTGCTGCTTTGTATCTCAGTGGCCTTTGGATGATGTTGACTTGGACAGTCCCTGCTCCCAGCCTGGGAGTTGACTAAAACTCCTCATCTTCAAGTGCTGGAGAAAATCAGGTGGAAATCTGCTGCCACCCTTCCCTTTCCTCCCAGCACTGGCTGCAGAACCAGGGCTGTGGAAATGAAGGGAGTCCCTCAGTTATAAATGCATGAGGTGTCTTAAAATTAGCATTCATCTCCCTGGCATGCACATCCCCACACCTGGAACAATTTTCCTTTTGTTTATATGTTCAAGTGGAAAGCAGGATCAGAGCTGACATGCACCTTGTTGCATGATTACCTCTGATTTGGGTGGCAAATCCACAGACAGCTACAAAACCTGATAGAATCATGTATCACTATTATTATACATGTGTTGGATATTTTTTTTTTATTTCAAAATTATTTCCTTTATGGCACGCTGATTCTATTTCTGCATCAAATTCCATTTAATTGTCCCTTGTTTTAATCTTGCAGGAGGTTTTAAATCACTGAGGAGCTCCAAGAATGTCATCTGCTTACAGGTAGTGCATGCAGTAAGATTTATTGCTGCTATTATTGCCATTACTAGGAGTGTATGTCATGGTGGGAGTGTCATTTGCTGTGTCTTGTGGGAACAAAAAAGCAAAATGAAACCAAGCCTTTTCCCTATCTGGCACTTTGCCATTTCACTGTTTCTTTTGGTACAACTTTTCGTTCTTTTCAATAATGGATTGCTTTTCTTTGGAGGAAGGGAAGATGCCATCCCAAGTAACACCATCTAGCTTGGAGGGTTTGATCTGAAGGAATGTGACTCATTTCAAGCCAGCTGGGAACTGGCTAAGTGGGAAGTGGCAAATATTTTAATTTTGAGCTGTCTAAATTAGTATTTCCTTGGCCTTCTCTTTATGTGCAGCTGACTTACTTCCTCAGGCAAACTTTTGCACTTTTGTATTTTGCAATTAAACACAACTGCAATTGTTTTCATCATATGAGCATGGGGGAATTTAGCAGCATCCCGTAAAGAGAAGGTTGACTGGCATTTTCCCTAACAAAATTTCATTTTCAATTGTCAAACAACAGTTGGGACATGAATTCTCTTCTGCAGTTCAGCTTTATGATAAAGTTTCATATCAGATTGTTTACAATTTCCAGAAGTTAAAAACAGGTAAAATACACTGTTGCAGTCAAGGTAAAAAAACCCATAGAATAATTTAATTGAATATTTTTTCTCTGCTTTCCTCCTGAGGGCCATTTTGCTGCTTTCTGAGAATAATAGGATACAATACAAATATTCATCTTAAATCCACCACTGTTTTATACAATTGCATGCTGTTTTCACTGTTATTTAATAAATTGTCCTGTCTAATATAAACTGCCCTGCATTCACCTAACTCCATTTTCACTTGCTACTGTGTGACTCAGAAATCTGGTTTTGCCAGAATTTTCTACCATTAATGAGTTTATAGCTTCTAGCATGAATTTGGGATGAATGTATGTAATTTTCAGCTTTTTAAGGCAGTTGATATGGGTACAATAAACAGCACTGGATTCCCATTCCAGTCCATAAGGGCTACTTCTCTCTGCTCCTACTGATGTGCCTCCTATGACAATTACAAGTTATTTCCTTTATCCTTCACTACACAGTGCTTAAAACTGGCAAAATCATCACAGAATTTAAATTAGAGCTTGTTGCCAATGTTTCACCTCCAAATGAATGCAGCTTTTAATAAATTATCTTGAGCCTAGGAGAGGTTCCATCATGATTCACTCTGGAACATCTTGAGTGCTGGGGTATGCCAGCAGAAATAATTTCAACAAGGCTCTCTGTTAAGATGCAGCATACGTGATTAAAGGAGCTGTAGTTTTGAACAAATGGTTCAACATGTTGGTGTCAAAAGGAAGCTTTTTCCCCCCTTGACTGGCTTGGCAGCTGTTGGACTTCATTATGAGGAGCAAAACACAGAAGTGTGCAGACAGGTGCTCAGCAGATTAAGGGCTCCAAAACAAGGCAGAACAACAGCTTCGCTTTGCTGGTAACAGAACAGAGACAGAAAAAGAACATCCACGGAGAGCTGTGATTTGGGGAGAGCATTAGTTTAAAAAAAAAAAAAAAAGGCAAAAAAAAACCCCTAAAAACCCCAATACTAATACTAATAGTTTCACTAAATTAAAATACTAGCAATTCACGCAGTATGAGATCTGCCTCCAAAAATAAGGGAATTGCCAAAATACATTAAGTGTTTTGTGCCCCTTTTCTCCCACAAGCCTGTGAGAACGTTTAAAAAGAAATTGTGTCTTGAGCTGGCAAAGCAACAGCTCCATTTCTCAGCTTAAAAAGAAAAAATAAGGATTTGGCTATTGTTATTTAATGCTTAAGGACTGATTTCCTGATGCTAAATATGTATTCAGAGGCTTAATTCCCACTGAAATCAAACTGCCAAAGTTCATCTCAGAGTGTCTTCTTAACTTACACTTTTAGAAGTGCAAAAAACCCCACTTTTGGAAATGTAGGGAGACACACAACACTCATGGATTGCCTAGACAAAAAACAGTCTTGTTCTTCTAAGTGAGTCTCATCAGGGGGCTTAAAGAGTTAAGCAAGAGAGGACCTGGAATGATTTAGGATGTGTAACAGTGATTAAGGCAAGCATTGCCTTGGTGCCTGCTCCCCAGCATCTGCACAAGGAGGACCCTGGCAAATCTCCATGGGAGGAGATGCATGTGGTTGCACACGGGGCAATTATGAGGCAGGATGGGAGAGCCTTCTCCAAATCATCCATCCCAGAACAAGCCAAAAACACCCACTGAGACCTCTACAGCCTGGAAATTGCCATTAGAAAAGAAATGTCCTCTCCCCTTACAGATCTGGATATGGAGGTCACACCTGGATGTTTCAGGAGCAGCAGGAATCGGGGTGCTGGGGTGCTGGGCAGCTGACAAACACACTTGGAACCATCTCCACCAGACCCCTCATCAACATGGACCACTGACTGGACCAGACACATAATTTGACAGAAAAGGTCTCCCTTTCAGCCCATTCAGGTGAGCACCAACCTACAGCATTTCTCTAAGGTTAGCAGGATACTATAAAACCAACAATCAGCAGTCTGTCAGCTGGAATCATTCCCCCACATGTAAAGAAAAGTGAAATCATTGGTCAGGCAGGGCACAAGGGCAAAGAGCAAACCAGGAGAGGCTTCTGCTACCCAGGGTATAATGACTAATAAGATACTGATGATGTTAAGTGCTGTGTTTATTTTTTATTTTCCCACTTCGAAGCAATGCTTGCCTGTGAAGAATTGCCTTTCTTTAAAAAAAGCACCTTTCAAACAAGCTCATTACAAAACCATCTGAGCACTCCTGAAAGTCAGGTTGGTGTGTGAGACAATGGCAAATTATTCATCATGAATAAATTACCAGATGAACACATTCTCCCTTTTTTTTTGAGATGTATTACTGGAGCCCTTGAGGCTGGGGGTGGAACAAGGGCCTCAGCAGAGGACTGTATGAAAACTATGAGCTGTGAAAGGTAACAAATCCCCAGCCCCACTAAACCTATCAATTAAATTTACAAGACAAAAGAACCACATTGGGTGGTTCTATGTGGTTCCTATATGACGAGGAACACTTCTGGTTAAACCAGTGACTAAATCAAAACTAAATTCAGGCCTCCTGGAAACTCCTGGACTAATAGTTCAGGTTAAGAGCAAATTAGGGATGGTAAAAAGGGGAGGTGAGTGAAGAATATATGGATGATTGTGCTAGTGTTTGAGGACCACTAGTGAAGAAAAAATCAGGTCACAGCTAGATTATACTGACTATCTGATTTTTATCCTCCAGATTTTCTGCAAATTCCAGCAGGGTGTTGCTCAAAGGAGGGGATAAGATTTTTCTGTTGCCTTCTTTTCACTAAATAAGTCTAAATAAGAGAATGAAGAAAAGCAAAAAGGGTGCAATCAGTGGATAACAAAGAAATAGCTGCTGACAGCATAAGGAAAATTATGGCTGATAGACCTTATGTCGTTCAGTAGTGACAAAAATACAGTAGCAGGAAAGATGTGAACAGCAGCAAATAAAACCAGGGTTGCACACAGGCCCTGAAGTTGGCTTTCAAGCAATTCGCTCCATACTCACTTCACAGCATTTGGCTTGCTGGCTCTGAGTTCTTCTGTTTCTGTTTGTTTTCCTTAAACGAGCAATTAGTCAAATCTGAGTTAATGAAGCTTGCTTAGTCATCCAAGGTCTGTAAAACTTTGCCAGAAGTCAGCATCTTTGCAACCCTTGAAAATGAGGGAGTCTAGCATGACAGGCTTTGCTGACTGGCCTCTTCCATCATCTGAAATCCCATTTATCAGCTCATTTCAGGCATCTTTTGAAAAGCAGGAGAGATGAAGAGGGAAGACTTTGTCCTGTCAGGGTAGTTCATATCAGTTCCTTTAGACTAAAGATTGAGAGACTTAATCATCTCAAGTAGAGATGACAGTGAAATATCAGACTCTTGAATCAGTAATGATCAAGGGGGATAGATTTAGAGTATGTCTGAGAAGTGCTCTTTGCTCTCTGTATGGCAATTTGGAATCCGGGTTAAGTCCGCAGGGATTTATCACACATCTGGGACAAAAACTGAAAGTGCTGCTCAGATCAAGAGGAGTTTGATGGCCTTCAACTCTTACAGGGTAAAAAAACCAAAACCTTTTCCTCTTCCAAGCTCCAGTTGCAGAATGAATGAGAGGTGCTGGGGAGGGCACATTTTGAAGGGAAAAGGCAAATGTGGTGTCCTGCACACAGCAGCTCTTGGCAGTTTTCAGCCTGGAAAGGGATCTCCCAGGGAGGGAAGGAAAGCCACACCTATTAGACATGCAGCAATTAGAGTGCCAGCAAAGCTTTATTTCCTTGATGGACTTATAAAAACAGCACAGAAGAATCTTTTGACACACACACTCTCAGCCAAAGCAGAGCCTTCAGTATGCCTTGATATCCAAGGCAAAGCTAGCATTAAACATTTTAACTCAGATTTTCATTCATATTATAAAAAATAATAATAAAAACCCAAACCAGTTTTCTTGGAGGAAAATGGAGAATTAATTCCTCCAACCTCTATGAGTTTGTCTTCTCTCAGATGCTGGTGACAGGAACACTTGGTGTTTCATTTGGCACATGTGACTGAACAATCAGTTCCCAGAGTGAAAGGCGTGGACTTCTACATGGGAATTAGGAACTGATGTCTCAGAGTGAAGGCTATGGCAGATTCCTATTTTTAGTGCATTATTCACAGAGACATACAACCAAGACAAGTATTTCAGGATTCCAGGCTTGCATCGTCTCTCCTGGGGAGACAGAGTCTGACCTAAAGTTGGTGCAATGTGCCACCTCCTCCTTTCCACTCCACTCTCCAGTCTCCATCTGTTTTGAGGCCATGTAATAAACCACCTTTTGCAGTTTCTCCTCGTGCATAAATCCTTTTAAAACTGAAATGCATCTTAGGAAATCAATTAGCTGAAGTAAATTAATGTTATGGCCTTACATCCACCTTCTGCATTCGTTCCTACCTTCTCCACCTTTCTCCTAACTTCTCATGGGGCCAGTGTCTCACTCCTGCTGTGCAACCACTGATCTCCTGTAACAGTTTTAGAAATCCTGTATCCAGGCCAGAATGATGTAGGATGTAGTCAAGGATTCAAATCCTTTTCAATTCTGCGAGGAGAACCTTCCTACTTTGGGGACCTAAACAGATTTGAGGTCCATCCTCAGTGTCCAGCAGTTCAAATACTCCCAGGTGAGAAGTTATCTGGCTTGGGGCCAGATTCCAAACCAGTACCAAGTACTAAATGAACAAGAAAACCATTTTACTTTCTAGTTCTGGGATTTTTTCTTCCACCTCAAGGAATAGTTAGGTACTTTGTGTTCTCTGTCCTAAGGGTCAGTAAATTGGACAAAAATAAAGTTCTTCTTCCTTCTGGCTTGTTCTTTATGACACAGGGTGCTAAAGCAGCTCACTTCTAGGATTATCTCTCCCTGACTGGGATAATCTGTGCACCATCTAAGCAAGCAAGGTTTTGGTATAAAAACATGCCTCTTACCTCTTTTGTTAACCAGAGGCATGGTGATTAGAGATTAATCACACGTTGTTAAATATATTAACTAATACCTGTAATCAACAGAAAATCAATGTATAATCTGCATTTTCAAGAAAAACAAGAGTCAGTGTCAGCCCTGTGGTGATTCACCATAGAGGTTTCTTCTTCATCTTCTTTTTTCTTATTTTTACTTCTTTTTCTCCTTCTTTTTTGTTTCAGTGAAAAGAAAACAAGCACAAGCTTCCAGCTTTATACAAATATTAGGAACTACTCTTCCCATAGTAGTAAATTTATTGGTTGTATGTCATCTGTATGGGCAATGCCATGCACAGATGGGTCAGGGCAGACTGAATTTAAGCTGATTTCACACACAAGGAGATATTTGCTGAAGAGGACTATAGTTCCTCATCCACTGGCTTTACACAGCAAGTGCCTCTTTCAGGCACGTTTCCAGCAAGTCTTTACTGCATGAGCCATTTCTAGAAGCTCAGGGCATTTCTTATAGAAGCTGTTCTCTAAAACCTGCAAGGGCCAAGGGATGATGAGGTATTATAGCCATTGTCAGGGACCTTGGGAAAACACAAATCAAGCCTTTCTCCAGTCCCCAGATACATATAACCATAAAACTGAGAAAACACTGTAAAACGTTACCCCGCCAACCATGAACACACAATTTTAAAAGTTGGGGATTTTTTTCTCAAGTCAGCTCCTTCAGATTCACTAGTTCTGACTTTTATTTATTTGCTTGTTATCCTGCAGCAGCTGGAAACATCATCATTAAGGCATTTTCTGGGGCAGCAGTACCAGAAATAATCAACTGGGCAAAGCTGTGACCCAGTGGAAAGGAGAAGGAGAGTGGCTCATCCTGCTCAGCCCCCTTGGAGGCTGCAATCACAGCAGCAGGACCAGACTGGCTCTCCAGCTGCAGGCCTTTGCAGACCTTCTGAGAGGTTGGGGGAATGAAATGTGTTTTCTGAGAATTCATAATGAAATCATGCAAAGGAGGGATCTTTTCATCCTGTCACCAGGTATCATCCCAGGTTTGAAGACAGAGCACTTCTGCCTCCAGAACAACAATATTTTTCTGATGTATCTCACATTTTAAATGCCCTCCCTAATCACAGCTTCTCATAAGGATTAAACCTCCAAAATGCACACACAGTGCAATTGAAAACTGTCGAGCCAACAGTGCTCCCAATTCTGATATAAGCAGAGTGTGGAGCTGGCTAAGAACAGATAACTTCTAACCTCTCACTGAGCCACAGGAAACAGCTGAAATGCAGGTGAACACATTCCTGGCTTTTTCCCATGTCACAGGGCACTCCAGCCCTCCCCACCCTCTCCCAACCCAAAAAAAAGAACAGATAGGAGGGAACCCAGAGCAATTTCCCAGACTCCAGACTGAGAAGAGCATGAGGAGCTGGAAGCAGAACTGGTGAAATTGCCCTGGTAGATTCAATCTGGTCCCAGAATTGGAACCTCTGTTAAAAAAATCTCAAAAACAGAGTTTGCAGCAAAGGTGCTTTGAGAAAGAAAATGTTTTCATTTTCTAAGGCCTGGTCCCAGAACAGTTTTTCTTGTGCTATGCAATAAAAAAATCATTGCTGAGCATACCACGGAATGCAGATGAATGATAGAGGTTTGTTCACAGGGATGAGATACTTTCTGGCATTAAGTGATATTATACTAAAAATAAAATCTTTAACCCCTATTTTCTCAGTGTGTTACCTTTGGTTATTTTATTTTAACTTCTGAACTACAAGTCTAAAGGAATTTCCATCCCAGAACAGTGCTAGGCTCTAATTCAGATGCAATAACTCAGACACAGGCTCTTCTGGGCTTTTCCTTCAGAGTTTTCCACTGAGCCCTCAGAGCTGTGGAGGGGTCTGCCTGAAGCCCAGTAATTTAGAATCCTGCCTACACACAAGTTTTGTTATATCTCCACTATTTTCATTTTAATCTATTCACTGTTCATGTCAAAAGTCCTTGAGTTCTGTCTTGGTTTTGAGATTTGTGATGAGGACTTTTGAGTATCAAAAAGGCTCAGAAAATGTAAAGACACTTCCAGCAATTTTGGTAGGCCCAGTAAGTCTGAGAAAGAAAATTAGAATTCTATACTTCCTTTTTCTTTTTCCTGCTCTTCACTGGAGAAGGAAGAAAGGGGATGAAGGAAAAAGAATTTCTTTTTTTTTTTGGAGCTTCCTTTGAGGTAGCCAATGCAAGCATTTGCAGGGAAATTGAAAAGTTCACTTTGAACAGTTTGCTACAGCAATGCTTTGCTTCCCTCACTTTCCATCAAGTCAGGAATCTGCAAATGCAAGCACATAAAATGCTCTAGTGAAGCTTTCAAAAGTGAGAAGGAGGTCTTGTGGTGAGAAACAAATAATCTATGAAGCTGCTTGAAGTCTCACTGGAAAGCAGGGCTGCCTTTGCAGGGCAGAGAAGGCTTTTGGAGTGCCTGCATCAGCAAGAGCCTCGTGTGGAAAATGAGGCTTTATTTATTTCCATGGGCAGAGAGGAAATAAAACACAGGGACACTCAGCCACTGGAGAGTGCAGGACAGACATGAAGGATGTTCTCAGGAGACAGAGGCATGAGCACAGCACTGGAAGGGTGGAATATCTGCCAGCCTCCAGCTTCCAGACAGCTAAACATGCAAGAACCCACGCTGTGCACATCCTCACCACACCTGGAAATTGCTCCTGACACCTGGCAAATGAGAAACCCAAACCTGCAAACGCTGGGGGTTAGGTTTTGTCAAAAAGGCAAAATCACAGCAGGCAACTGGAGGCATTCCCCCAAACCCTAAGCTCATTCTTGCTCCTGCACCAGTCAGTCATTTTGTGAGCTCTGATTTATTCTTATTAGAAAAACAAAACACAGCAAAAGAAGGCACAAACCAAGCATTCATCTCTTATTGATCCAAATTCTTTCACTTAACTCATAATTTCAGTCCTTCAAAGGAAATGCATTTCTGTCCAGGCTTCAGCTAAATTGCTCCAAGAGACATATTCTAAACATATATTCTAAAAGTTGTCATATGCCTCCGCCTCTTCTATTTGTAGAAAATGGAAAAAGCAAAAAAGCTAATGGAAGAGAAGCTGAGTATTTCAGAAATTGTATTCTGCTTCTGCAAACCCAAGGGAATTCAATGATTCAGCTAAAAATGGGCAGCGTTTGTTTTTGGTGTTCTTCATTTGCAATTCTCTGGAATATTTTGAGCTTTAATTATAACACTAAAAGGAGACACATTCTGCATTGTGATTCACTGGATCACAAAGGCATCATCTATACCTGGACAACAGCTTTTTATGCTGGAAATCTCTAATCAGGATCAACACCTAAAATATGTGTGTGGGTTCTTCAGTGAGTGGGGAACAACACCGCAATTCCAGGCTGGGGTATCCCTTAATAGCCCAGTGTTTTATTTCCTATATTATGCCAGGAAAGCAGAATAGAAAGGTTCTAAGAGCATCTGGGACTGTATAAATAGAATTACAGGCTGGGGGGAAGCAAAGGTCCAGCACCATTAATGGAATTTTTAAAAGCAGCCCATGTAGTAAATGTCCCCAGTATGCTAAAGATTATCAAGATTAACAACTTTCTATGCAGGAATTTTCCTTCTGTTTTCTTGGTTTTCTTTATTTACTCAAATGCCTGATAGTTTCTTCACTGAATTTTTAATTTCAAGGATAACTCAAGCATATACAAATAGACAGTAAATACTGATAGGTTTAGTATGTAAAAACAAAGAGATGAGGAAAACAAGAATTTGGTTATTAAATCCTAAAAGCAAGTAAAGCAAAAAAAAATCCTATGGGAACCTTGAGTCCTCAGTGGAGTTCTTGAAAAAAAAATAAAAGGCACAGACAAAGAATAGAAGAATAGTCTCATTCTTTGGATTATATTAACTGAAACATGATTCCCTGTTTGACTCTGAACATTTACTTGAATTAGCACATTAATTTGTCTAATGAAATAATGGAAAGAAACTGAAACAATATTACAGTTAATGACATTTTTTCCTGACTGTACAGGTACATTTCCTTATTTTCTGTGGGTTTTTTCATTCCTAAAAAGAACACCAGTTTTTTGCAAAGTAAATCAAAACTGCCAGTTCCTTTGAGTGATTGGGAAAGGGGGATGCAATAGGGAGAAGAAGAATATCCTAATGGTACTTTATACTCTGTACTCAATACTCAATTCCAAGTTTACTAGAAGAGGATTTCCAGTGCTCCTCACTTACAGGAACTCCTCTGAGAGAGAAGAATTTATGGTGAGCAAGCTGATTTTATTGGAGTATTTTCCAGTGCATTACACTGAAATGGAACCCTCCTTCATTTACAGACAGACTCGTGTCCTGGGCTCTGTTTCAAAGGGGGTTGTGCTTCCAATAATTAAATTGTGTACAGAAGGCAGTCACCTAAATTCCTGTTAATTTTATGCAAAACAGAACCCTATTGATTTCTTGTATTCTTGTTCTCAGCCTTCTCCTGGAGCAACAGACATCCCATCAAGGGTGTGAAACAGATTTTTCCATTAACTGGAAGTCTAAGGAATGGTACATGATGTTAGAAGCTACAATAAGTCCATGTGAAGGACCAAGGAGAAAACCAGAATAGGGCAGCTTGCTGCAGATCCTACACTTCCAGCCATAGAGTTTACTCAGTAATTCTACTTGAGAATTCCCCCTGGAATATTACTTTTTACTCAGTCTATGCAATTCCCACAAAATATTGAGCAATTATTCCATTGCCACATATACATCATGGAAATTTTAATGAGCTCTAGAGCTGTTTCTTCTGCCTCCTTGCTCTCTCTCCATCTTATTTTGTCACTGCCACTGGAATGAGGTGCCACTCCATGAGTGGCCAGGTGAGGAAAGTTTGGGATGCTCTGGGACTGAGAGAAATGAGCACACCTGCAGCAGTCCCCCAGGTCTCCAGGCTGCAGCCCCTGCTGTCACCTGTCCCTCGGGTCTGGAGCCCACTCTGGGACCTGCCAAGACAAAAAGCAGTGCAGGAAGGCCCAGCTGCTCTGCCTGCCCTGCAGAGGGTGAGCGGGATGGAGCTTGTTTGCACAGCAAAGTCCACTCGAGTCAAGCGAAATATTTCAATTATTTGAAGTGGGTTGTAGATTGGAGTTATAATTGAGGATTGGTTTCTCAGTGTTATTGCAACGTGAGTGCTGATCCATTGCAGCAATCAGCACAGTGCCCTCTCTCACTGCAATTATTTAAAACTATTGAAAAGCAACACCCCATGGAAGCAATTTCTTTTCTCTTTTAGGAGATCATTTATTTGTAAATCACCAGGGTGGGTCTCTGTGTTGCAAACATCACAAATGAATTCTGCTTCTCATAAAACAGTCATCTGATACATCTTCAAATTAGAAAATAAAGCTGTAATGTTATAAGAACTGCTCTAATTGACCCCTTCCCCTCACAAAGCTCACAAATAAATGTGAGCAGCAAAAAATAATGAAGTAAATTTTCTTAAACACCTCTTTTTCTTCTACAAAAAGCACAAGGTATTTGATCAGTTGCACACAAATTTCAGGAGAGGTTACACAAGCTTCATAAGAAATTACCTTTCCAGCCAGAGCTGCAATGCTACAAATTTCCCAAATCAGATTTCAGGCATATCAAATGGAAAAACCTTGAGAGACTGTCCAGGCTGTGCAGCAATTCAGATATGATGCCATGAACAGATCAACTTCCTAATGGAGAAGACAGGGGCATTTGCTATATACACACACAGATCTGACTGAACCAGTGCATTAATCCACGTGATTCTTCAGAGGAACGTTTAAGGATGAAGACAGTTCATCTGCCATGAAACAACCTGTCAGATGAGTCGGGTGAGACAGGTCATCGGGGTCAAGTAAAAGCAATTTTTTCCCCAATCTAAGGTTAAAAAACAGGAAACAGGGTTTTTCTTTTTAGTTTTGGGTTGATTTTTTGTTTTCTGCTTTTTAAGGGCAGCTATAAAAAGTCTAGACACACACAGCCTCCCTGGAATACCTGGTGATAGAGCAAGGACTGGATGTGCAATCCTATGTTTGACTCTGTCTTTGAAAAAAGTTGGTTTTTGTTCCTCGTGGGCTGATTAGAGTGATACCATCATACTTGAAATCCAATCTGTGCCATCAGCGTCAGCAGAGAGATTTGTTTACCATATCAAAATCTATTTAGGCCACCCAGAAGTGACAATGCACAAATGTATTCAGAGGGAGAAGGTATCAAGTGGTAAATGACTATTCAGTATTATCACAAAAACACAATAACAACCACTGCATGAAAGATAAAGCCTGACTCATCCAAATCAAAGTATGTATTAAATCAGGTACTAATTATTTAATGACTGCAAGGAAAACTGCTGGCATAGGCTGGCTTGGGACTTTGTCACCTTTGTGGAGATTAACAAGGACTGACTGGCCCCACATCCTGCAGCAATCTTTCAGGAGGAGCTGTTGTTGCCTTGGGGCAGGAACATGGAATTGTGCCACCTTCTTCATTTCCCTCCCAGCCCTCCTTTCTGTCACAAAACAGCACAGAAAGATGTAGGACTCCCAGAAATGGTAATGGCCAGCAGAATGCAGAAGTTCGGCCCAGCATGTCTACTCACCTCAAAATCCACCAAATCTGGAGCACTGGAACCAGATCAGTGTTAGCCCCATTGAACTCTGTAGCCAGCAGGATTTGATAACCAAGAGGAAAAAGATTAGGAACTGGGAAGATTGTTTCCCAGATGTTGCATGATGAGTTTAGACAGGGGCAGCTGCAAGTCAAGGCTGGAGAATCAGTGCCCTTTGATTTCCTCTGTCTCTGGGCCTGCGGTAGCAACAATAGAAAGATGATTTTCAGGGTCCGAGCTTGATCTTACAGCTCCTGTCCATCTGTAAACAAAGACCAGAGGGGTGAATGGAAAGAGTCTCCTCCCACTTTGCCCAGCCCTGCTCAAAGCATGCTCTGCTGTGGTGAAAGTGCTCAACTGTTTGTTTGCAGAACTTCCATCTTCTGGCCAAGGAGAGCAGAGCCTGAGGATTCTGCTGCTCATGACCTCTGAGAAGGGCACCTGGCTTCAATGTGCAGTGACAATTCAGACATAAAGATGAGTTTCAGTAGCTCCAGCTCTACCTCTTCAACTGCTCATGACCAGATAATCCCACAGGTGGCTGCACTCCTCAGCTCTTCCCGTTGACCTTCATTTGACACGCCCAGTCACTTACAGATCCTTTCATAGCAATCACTATAAATCCATCCCAGTGGGGAAAAGGAGGAATAAATCATGTAGCTTCATCTCTTTCCATTCAAATATTCGTTTGCATTATTTATAGATAATGAGATATCAGACACTTCTTTCCTCTTCCCACTATGCATACTGTCCTGTCAGAATTAATGCTGCTCTAGCTCTTCATTGATTGCATTGAATCTAAAGATCAACATTTCTCCTTTTAGTCTCCATTCTCCAGGGTGAAGACCTGAATACAGAAAATGAAAAAAAATCACTGGTCATAACCTTAGAATGGGATTAATTTCACCTGTACTTAAAATACTGAGAAGTCTTTTGCAATGTTGGGAGTGAAATTACTGGTCCCAATGAGACATTGGGCAAAAGCAGAGCTCGAAATGTTCTGTCTGCTTCAGTGTCTTGAGGTTGGATACTCTGCTGTGCAAAGCAAGTGCTGGGCTAAACAAAAGTTAAAAAAAAAATTAAAAAAAAAAAAGAAAAAAGGGAAAACCCCTGTGATTTGAAACCCAAAGAACAGCATTGCAAGCAGCCTTCAAATTTCTAGGCCGTGTCAAGAGCTGAGCCAGGGTACAGCACAACTGAGCTCACCCTAATCACTATAGCTCCATCTTTGTTACCCTTGAGGGGTAACAGATTTTGAAATCTTCAAAATATTTGACTCCTGTGGAACAAATGGAATTGAAAGTCAAGCCCTGAACAGAAAACCAAAAAAACCCACAAACCCCTAAAAAAAGTGGGAGGTTATTGAGCCAGTCTCTTACTCCAGGGAAAACAGATAGAGAGAAAATAGGTTTGGTCAAATATTGCACACCTGGAAATCCCTCTTGATATCATGACTGTGTGCAGCCTATTCAGATCTAGTCATGTGGCAGTGGGCAGTTTGTCCATTTAACATTCTCTAAATCCCAATTTTAATTGGCCCTTCACCGCCTTTACCCCCCAGGTTCTAAACAGCACTGGTTTTAATTCTTTCAAATTGCAGCCCTCTCCCATCTCATGCTCCCTGTTTCAAAGCCTCACCTGGCTTCCAGCAACAATATTCCACTAGTAACAGTGGGAGGTGGGTGAAACTCCTTTCTAGTATCATTTATCATGCCTAAGAAGTTAAATTGTGCTTCCAAGAACTGTGTGTATTGGTAAAGAGTTACACTGATAACCAGCACCAGCCCAGAGGAAGCTGAAATGGATGCTCAGGTGCAGAACTAAATTAATTTTAAAAAGGCTGAGCAAGTATTTCAGGGAAGAGTTTTATGAATTTACCCAGACTCTACAAAGGCTGTGAAGATTTGCAGTGGAATTCAGTTTGAAAATAATGAACTGAAATACCATCCCTACCTAAGAGTTCTCCAAAAGCCCCTTATCCAATGCTTCCTCCAGGCTTCTAGCTTGTCTCCCAAATGCTGCAGAAAACACTCTTTATAAAAACCACATAAATTAACAAAATCCATGACTTGCAGAGATTAGGAATTACTTTTTTTAAGCCTTGCAACCCTCCACATTCAGTGCAAAGTATATGAAAAAATAACATTACTAGTTATTGATTCAGCTGCTGCTCATGGAAAACATCTTTCCTGATCACTGACATGGCAGATCTGCACCTGACATCTGCTCAGCAGTTTGAGATTGCTTTGCTGACACATAAAATTGAGTTTCACTGTGAAATCAAGATGATATCATTGGCTATTATAATAAGCTGTTAAAGCCCATGGTAATATTTTTCGGTCTTTTTCAATCAAATTGTTATCTTTTTGCTCTTCTTTCTCCCTTCGAGTCACAAGTTATGATTTTATCTTCTCCACAAAACACTCACAGAAAAAGTATTTCTGTTGTGTTTTTAAAGTGCCATTGCTTTCAATAAAACTAATTAACATCTTGCAGTAAATCAGTTCCCTGGATCTCCTTAGATTTCAAATGAAGCTGACCTGTGCACAACAGGGTCTTCACTTTAGATTGAATGTACTCATTAGTACTCCTAATAAATGAGACTACTGGGTGGTGCTGCTCATCCCAGCTCCCACAAAGTGCTGCAGGAGGGGAGAGTGGAATTGGGACAACTATTTGATTTAAGCATGCCCCATACCTGTACACTTTTTCACGATTCAGCAACAATTAAACAGCTGAGAAAAAACTGAGGAAAAATAATTGAGAGGCTCAGAGCTCCAGGATGTTCCTGCTAAACAACTGGGCTGAACTAGAGAGGCCCCATGAGCAGCGAGGAGCCCTCCTGTACCCTCTGCCCCAAGGTCACACAGGCCTTGAGGATGCTGGGTTTTACCCTCAAAGCTGTGGTGTCATGGGCCAACATCTCTGACAGAGCAGAGAAGCAGCTGAGAGGGAGTTGTTCTTACATCACACCTACTCCAGGCTCTGTGTAGCCCATCATCATCACATTGAAGCTCCAAGGGGAGCCAGCCAAGCTGCCTGTCAGTCAGCAAAACCAGAGTTCAAACCTTTCAGACATCCCAGAAAGAGAGCAGAAGTTGATGAGGCAAGATTTCTCATCCTTAATTGTTCTTTAGCACAGTCCTTACAGCCAGATTTCAGTAAAGAAAACTCCCCTGCACAGCATTTCCAAAGGTGATAATCTTTTGCTTCTGCTGATAACCCTGAGGTTACTTGGCAAATTAACGCAACATTATTAACATCAGAAACACTCATAGCATTCCCAGGTGAGGCAGAGGTGTGGGGACCTCTCAAGCTCCAGCAGAGAGGTTTGCTGGGTGGGCTTGGCAAGGGAAAGGTGAAGGTCCGAGCTGGGTCAACAGCAGAGTGAAAGAAACCCAAAAACAGACTTCACTCCCCTGCCTTGAAGAGATTTGTGTCAATCCAGAGAAAGCATTTGCAAGGCTTGAACAGACCTAGGGTCTGTTCAGAAGAGGGACAGAGAATATTTCTGAATACTTTTTTAAAAGTAAAGAATAAACCAAACAACCAAAGAAAAAAACCGAAACAAAAACCCCTAACCCAATCAAATCCCACTAGCTTCTTTCATTCCTTGTGAGCCTTTTTACTACTCCCTCTATTTGGACCTAAAAGCTGTTCACAACTGAGTTTCTTGTTTCTACAAGCTGTCCAACTCAAAGAAGACCCCTTACAAAAGATCTCATCCATAAACCCTCATTTGATGAAAAAGAATATCTGTCTTTCCTGTCTAAATGCCAGGAGCAGCACTTCTTCCTCCTGAGAGCTCCACAATCCCGATTAAATTAAACCAGAAAAATGCTCACTCATTCCTTTTTAAAGTAGCAGATTGCCCATAATCCTCTCCCTAGGAATTCAAATTTTTTCCCCCTAGAAAAAGGCTCAGACAAGTCACATCTGAAAAGAAACCACTTAGAGATCTGCCATGCAGGATTGGGAAATGAATAAACGTAAACTCCTGGTAAAAGTGTCTCCTTTCATTCCCCTATGATGAAAACAAGGCCCACAACCAGATGGGTACCCAGCTGCAAAACTACATTTCCCGTGAGGCCACAGGTGCCAGATGAAATTTCCACACTAAATTTCCTTCTGTAAAAGGCCTTGTGGGCAACTAAAGCTTTTTACAGATGATTTGGAAGGGCGGTGATGCCATTTTTATAGGTTGTTATTATTCCTTGGGTAAGTAAAAGATCTCAGCTTCTAATGAGTTGCTGCTTTCTCTTTTCTTTTCGGTACCTATTTCTTGAATTGATAATTTACCCTTTTATTCTCATAGTTTCTAATTCTCCTTTGCAAGAAGGTAATCTTAAAGTAAAGCTTTAGATTACCATGACCAAAATTTTCAATTGTTCTGAAGAAGAAGGTTTGAAATGTAACAAAATTCACAGTTAGGCCTTGGCACAAAGGAGTCAAGCAGCAAAACATGCATTCCAAGGAGCAAAATCTCCGAGCTGTTTACAAACAAGTATGTGTGCCTCTCTTGCCTCAGGCTGCTGATCAAATTATGGTCTGGGTTAGCTGAGGATTCAGGGCCTGTATATTTGTCAGAGTCTACTTGTAAATATAGTTAGCATTGAAAAACCCTTGCAGATTCATTAAGTTCTCTAATAAAAGGAGGAAGAAAAGTGAAACTAAATAGAAAAGCTCTTAATTAACATCACAGTATTGTCTCTTCCATAAAGTATTCAAAGGAGCTTGTTTATTTTTCAGTAGTGTTTAGATTATGTCCACTATATCTTTGTTTTTCCAAGAGAGTGAAGGTGGAGATTTCTTTCTGAATAATGCCTGAGTCCTATGTGTCTGAATTTGGTGCATAAAAGGGGAAAAAGAAGGCATTTAAAGACTTTGGGACTAGGCTTATTCTTTCAAAGATACTTTGGTGCTCACAAAATCAAATATTAATACACTGAGATTTAGGTCCTAAATATTAAGGCAGATGATATCTTGAAATCACACTGCTTAGCTTGCTGGCTTAAAGTGCAAAAGTCTCTTTTTGTAGCAGAGAAAGAAATTTATTCTTACAATTGATTAGAAAAAATGTAAGCACACAATTAGAGTTCATTTTCACTGAAGGCTTCAGAACAGCAATCTATCTCCTATGTTCCTTATTGTTTAACAAGGCACCTGCTGGGAGTTTTTATGTGTGGAGGTTAGGTATATTTAGAAGTATATTCTGATTTAAATACATGTTATTTTGATGTGACCTACTCAATTATAAATGCAGAAATCCGATATAAAAACACAGCTCCTCCTAGAGAACTAATATCTAGGCTTTAATTTAACTATTAAGCACTTCCAAATATACACACTTAATTAAAGCATTAGGGAAACCTCTTGCAGAGTGCAAACAAGGATCCTCCGCATTTTTCACCCCAAATGCCCCGTTCTGTCTTTGAAACTTAGTTCTCCATGTAACAAAACAAGTTTTTTAGTGCTGCTGGGTTTATGGATCCAGAGGGGACTAATTACCAGGATATTTCAATATTCCACTGGAGTGTGGAGGCCCATGGGCCCTAGGGAACGTCCTAAGGCTGTGGCCTGGAAAAATGTCCCCTAGACTTTAACCGCTCCATGGCCTCCTGTGATGTGCTGTCAATCAACACCAGTGCCACGCCCCCTATTGGCCCATTGGCTGTCTAACCCCCTATTAACCATATATGGTCAATGTTCTAGCAGTTTCTTTGCTCTTTGTATCCTCATTGGTCCGTACCCCTGTCTGTTTACCTTGTGTTTTCCTATTGGTCACTGCAATCCTTTTCCCACCCACACTTTCATGTGATTGGTTTTTGCTGGCTCCGCCTCCTGTACCAGTATATAATCCTGAAACCTCTACACCTGCTTGTCTTTGTTCCTGGCACCTTTCAGTGGATTGGTAAAATAAATTGTTACTGGAAACCTGTACAAAGACCCTTCTTCTCTCCACCATTTTAAATAACCAGCTGCTGTGTGTGAGTGGGGTGTTTGCTGTGTGCTTGGTGGAGCACTCTCCTCCTGGGGACCCTTCAGGAAGGTTGCAGCAACCAACCATCTGCTGGAGCTGCAACACTGGAGGATGCTGCTGCCTCTAACCCCATTGCTCCTCTGCTTCTGAAGAAGTGGAGCTCAAAGGGGGTCTCCAAGAAGTGGCAGTCACTGAGCAGAGCAGCATCCCAGGCTGGGGAGATGTGTTCATGGGGAGCCAGAGCAGTGCACGGGCATACACTGTGAGAAGTGAGTGCTAATTGTTCTGGCATCGGCAGGCCAATAAAGCTGATTGGTTTTTAATTCCTTGGCGCTGGGATTCCAGCTGCAGGCAGCACAAACAGAGCCAAACTTCGCAGGTATTGCTGGGGCTGCTCAGCTGTGCTGGTGGCTCAGTCCTATGTGGAGATTTCTGCTGGAGCTGCCCAGGTCACTCTGTTCTGCAACGTTGCCTTGATGCCTTTTTGGGCTACCTAAAAACAGAGGCCAGACAAAATTAAGAGAATAAAAAGCAGTCGTATTTATTGAAGGGCCTTCAGGTACATTTAGGGCATAGCCCCCCTAGGGGCTAACCTAAAATTGATGGTAGGTCACAGGTTTTCACACTTTTATAAGTTAGGTCTGTCTGCATATTGGGGGTTAATCTTCCAATTAAAACTTCAGGTAATGAAGTAATTTACTTCAAGTTTGCTTCCCCTCAATTCACTTCTGTTTACATTTCTCGTGGTCTGAGACAGTCAGGTGTCTTTGATTCCCAGGCCGAGAGCGGAATTGTTTTGTCTGACTAAAATGGGAAAGCAGTAGCTAACTCTATATGGAGTTTAGAGTTACATACTAAAGAATTGCAGGATTGCAAATATATGAAAAATATAAAAACTAAAATCCTAAGGCATTAACCTCCCTGCCAGCTCTTAGCCATCATGGCATGCTGCTGATCTCTCAGGGAGTTGGGCTCTTGTGGAGAGCAGCACAAAAAATTTGCCTCATTTCTTCTCTGCCTCTTTCAGGCTTTGCTTATTCCTTCAGATTACAGTGTTTCCAACAAAGTTTTTGTTGGGTGGGTAAAGGCAGTATTATAAAGAAAGGCAAGTTCAGAGAAGCACTAGACCTTGCTCACTGTTCCAGTTATTTTAAGGACAGAGAAATATTTTGGAGGTGGAGCTTGCAGTATACAGCCAATAATAAGAGAGATGAGGAACTACAGAGTTGTTTTTCAGTGAGATAAATAATAATATAGGCAAGTTGTCCTTTCTACCTGTCTTCCTCTGTGTTTGCTATAGCATTGCAGCGGGGAGAAGCTAAATCCTGCCTGCCCAGCCTTGCCCTGGGTTAGCACAATACAGATCAGTTTATGTAAAGCTGATGGTGAAATAGAGCTGTGTATCTACAATTAACGCTTGCTTGGAAGGGTTTGCTTAACTCCGAGTTGTTAGAAAATCTACTTACTCTGAGTTTGCTTAACTGTGGAAAAAGAGTTGCAGAGTCATTTTAAGGCATTTGGAAATGCTTCCAGGAAACTAAAAGTTCAGCTGCACATTGAAACCTTGATGGGTGTTGTAAAAAATTAAAACACCATTTATTAAGTAGGGGTTTTCTTTCCCTTGCTTAGCCTTGCCTTGCCTTTCTCCTATCTGCTGACTGGGCGGCTGATGTAATTTACATTTCTCAGCTGGAGAAATACAAATTATGTATTATTTTTAATTGGTTATTTGTATTGTTTGAACAGAGTTTAAAACGCAGGAGTGGGTAGCTCAATGTACAACCAGGTAGATCCATCAGCTGAGCAGGTCTGGGTCTGCCAGTTCTGAGTGTTTTACTCACTTGTCTAAACCAGGATTTTGCTTTTTCTTGAGATGCATTTCTACTCAGTCAACTTGTATCTCATAAATTTGTCAAGTGTTTTAAACAGTGAGCTTCAGCTTTTGCTGGTTTAACTTATAAGGCTACTGAAAACTTCCTAAAGGGTACATGGGCTGCTGTAGTGTGACTTGAGGCCCAAGGGACAATGGATCCTACTGATTGACTCCTGGCATGCCTTCAGAATGAGGGCAGGGACTCCAGACAGTCTCCAGAGTAGGTGCAAACACAGCCCCTAGTACTGTAGGAGAGGTATTTAGGATGCTTGGCATTTGGAAGGCATTGAGAGCTATAAAAACAAGTCACATATAAAAACAAGGAATGTAGGATCTTGTGAGCCTCTTTTGGTCATTTCCAGGTCACCACTCAAATTTCCTCTCTGCCCATCTTTTCTCGCTGCCCAGAGATGGTGCCCCACTTTGTAGGTTTAGAGAGCCAGTAAGTGATATTTTCCTTAGAAACATGTTGCTTTTCATGGAAAGTTGAAGATTGACTGTGTTAACAAAAAAGCAAGGTCTGTTGAGGCAAAACCCTAAGAAGTTTTAGGCTGTGGTAGGTTCATGTGTGATTTTGTGTAACCAAAGTGAGAAGACAAATGAGCAGATGTTCTGACCTGCTGCAATCTGCGTGCGCTGCAAACTGAATTGCCTGAGCATCACAGGAATATCTGAAACCTGTGTAGGATGGTGAAGCTACAGCAGCTGTAAAAGGTCTGTTTTGGCATTTGACCATCTTCTAAACTTAAACAGCAAAATAACTCATCCATCACCAGGCGCAGGAATGGCTGTGTGAGTTAGCCTCAACTTAAACCTGGTAGGTTTAAATTGGCTTTATAGCCAAATACACTCAGATTGAGGTCAGACAAGGTACTGGCAGGTTATGCAGGCAGGCTGAATCTTTTATTTTTATAAAACTCACTGGAATCCATTTGCAACAACAGATGCCATGGAGTGCATCTGCCTGATCGTTCACCACTGATAATGGAGCTGGAGATAGCTCAGTGAGCCTCTTCATCATGAATTTCTATTTTCTTTTATAGTCTTAAATATTCTCACTGCCTTTATCTTAGAAAACATATTGCACTTTAGTTTCTATTTCGCTGGTTTTTGAACACTGCTATTTTTAAGGGGCTATTACTTTTCCCCTTTGCTAAGTTCAGCATCTTATTCCTAAACAAGAAAAAGTATAACTGAATAAACTAAACCCACTTTTTTACTTTGTCATTCATATGACTTTGGAAAGCAGTAAGCTGCAGATACTTTTGGGTTTTGTCTGTGTGAACCTGCAGTGAAAATCAACCACTTTCCTGTATTTGATTATATGATTTTTTGGTTTTGCATTGCTTACCCAGAAAAAGACACTGAAACATTTCCAGTCAGTAATTGTTGGCAAGGAGATAGCTGTGCCTTGATTTTCCCTACTTCTCAAATTTTTACGTTTGAAAAGGGCATTCTTCTCTCACAGAGTGTATTAAATTGGGATATAACTTTTGTTTCCCTCTGGAGAAATCCTATTCTAACACTATTAATTTTGGGAACATCCTTATGCACACTAGATACTGTTCCTGTATCTTTATTTCATCACTAAGATTGGTCCATTTGATGAACTTATATTCAGAGAAGCTGAGAAATAAGATTACATGTGCTTGATTCAGTTTGACAAGCAGCAGCAGATTTGCATTTGCTTTGCACTGATGTGCTGTTTTTCCCCACTCAGTAGTAGAACCACTCCTGTGTAAACCCCCCTCTGCTTTCTTTCACAGTCTGAGACAAACAGATGTTTGGCGAGATGTTTAGCATCTGAAATGATTAGTCTGCTCAGATTCTTGCATTTATTTACTTTATATTACTGGAGGGTTTGGGGGTTGGTTTGTTTTTGTTTTTTTCCAGTTGTGTTATGAAGAAAAACTTCAGCATCCCATTGTGAGTTTCTCATCTTCAAGCTGCAGCTCCTGCCCAACAATAGGGCAGGGAACAATGGCCCATCAGAGCTGCAGGAAGCAATTCAAGATTTGAATTGGATAATGAAGAGAAATGTACTCTCCTCACCAAAACTATGTGGAAAATACTATAAGATTTTATGACAAATCTTCTGCAACAGTCCAGCTGCAGGAGAAATGTCTTGTGGAAGAGCAGAAATAGAAAGCCTTTATTCATCAGCAGTGTCTCTTTAATGGCTTTTTTATTTCTCTCCTTTTTTTTTTTTTTTCTGATTTAGTCAGATAAATGGATATGTTCCACATGCCAAGGTCTATGGTACACATTTTCCTTGCCATAGCTACACCAGAATCTTCATGTTTGTGTAGGTGAGCACTGGTCTCTGTCACACCAAATGGTATTTGCAGAGTGAACAGTGTTTCTGGTTCAAAGACACTTGAGTTGCAGAGGCAGATTTCCCATCTTCCTTTGGCTTGGCATGCTGCAGTAGGTCTGTAATTTATTAAAATTAGCATTATTAGTGTTTAGTGCTGGGGAACATCCACACTGGTTTGGCCTGTAGGTGAAATCAATGCCATGCAGAACACTAGGTCTCATTATTCTAATTCTGCAGCTAAACTGATGGGATGTTTAAGAGTGTGATGGATAAGTTGGGAAGTAAACCAAGGAGCAGGATCTCTTTGGTCTGTGAAGAGACTGGATAGAGGACAATAGAAATGAGAACATGCAGGCTGGAATACAGCAGCTACAATAGTGTAGTAGTGGTTGGTGTTTATGTGCATACCCGGCATAGATAATTAACTCATTTAGAATTTGATTGATAAAGGACAGAATAATCAACAGGAAAATGCATGATCTGACATCTGAGAAACTGATTATGTGTCTGTGAAAGGACTGATGGCTTGTTTGGACCTGCTTGCTGGATGTCTGGTGATGTCTTGAACTAATTCACTAATGAACATCTGAACTCATTAGTCACTGAACTAATTCACCTGACTGGTAAATTTGGACTTGAGCTGTGGCTGTTGGTGGGAACAGACCCAGGAAAACAAGGGCTGATGGATGGATGCTGGGGAGTGCTTTGCATTAATACTGGCTAATGAGTAAAGAATTAATTATGGAAACAGGAAGAGCAATGAATGGTTCTTGTGAAGGTTTGGGCAGGTGAAGCCTCCTGTAGAAGGAGCAGCTGCAAAGCAAATTGGATCAAATCTTGGGTTGTTCTGTCCTGTAGTTCTGTGGTGGAGGAAGAGAGTCATGCTTGAAGCACATCTGGGAAATTTATGTTTACTTGTCAGTCACAGAGTTATAAAAGTTGAGGAATGCAGATGCAGTTAAGTTTCTTAAAGAATTAATGAGGCTGATAGAGTATCACCCATTGGATTTTTCTGGGTGTAGCAGAGAGGAAAAGTATCCATAGGATCTTCCATTACAGTTTCTGGTAGAAAGGTGTTTCTTTCAGCACGGATGGAGAGAAAAAACATTATTTGGTTTTTGATAACAAAACAATTACTTCCCTTTCTGCTGCAAATCCTTCTGGTTTGAGGGAACAGTATTTCCTAGAATGGAAGTAACAATGCTGGTTTGAAAAGTACATTATAAGCCACAATAGCTTTCCCACTGCATTCTGGTTTATGTCTCTGCTAGTGTATTTTAGTGTTTCTCTGAAATGAACAAGCTGTGTCTTTTCGTTGTTGCAGTTTTCCAACGAGTGTATTGTGTCAGGTCACTAAATACAGCATATTTACAACTATTACTAACAAATCAGATTAAATGGGCCATGATTCTCTGGTTCTTGGTTTAATCAAGCACTTCATATATTTCTTCAAAAAGCAGGAATAGATCTCAGTTATGTAACTATTCTCCCCTAGAATTCTATGAAAAAGCTCTTTTTTTTTTCAAACCTTGGTAGGAAAAAAATAGCAATACTGTTCTGAGCTTCTGTATAAGATCCTTCTTGTTCCTTGCTGTCACTCCATACAGTTAATACATTTTTAGTAGTAGAATAAGAATATAAATCTCTAAATATGTGCTTTATTAGTATAGACAAATAAATAAATGAATTGCTGTAAAAATTGAAAGTGCCCCTTGAGATTCACTGAGCCATTCACTACCAAAGCTTGGCAGGCAATGATTTACCAGACCATCTATAACTTTTATTTGAAAAACAAGAACAATTAAAAATAGTATGACACATTTTGGTCATGAATTATTCTGACCAGCATTGTAACTAGAATTTTATTCCAATGCCTAAATGAAATATCTCCCTGTATATGCAGTGAGTTTCATTATAGCTTCAGTTTTATTACCTCACTTTGAGAGATTTAATCCTTTTCTTGGAAATGCATTAATCTTCGGAAAGTACAAATAAAAATTAAATACAGCAATTTCTTGGTGTGGGGTAAGGGGAGAGGAATAGCAGGAGTGAAGGAATCAACTTTTACATTTAAGATGACTAAACTTTTATGATATTATTTTATTGAGGTGCTCTTAGCATTATAAAATCTTTTTGAAAACTCAGGAAGGGCAAAGTTTAGAGGCTTCTGTAGAGGCTACAGCCTTGGTGCTGTGGTTCCCCTTTTCCACCTCAGCAGCATTTTCAGTAGCTGTGGTGGGTTCTTGGAGGGTCCAGGTGACCTGGATGCCCAGCAGAGGAATTTTCTTTGTCAGAAGAAAAGGGATGGACTGAATTCCTTCTTTCCAACATGAGCCTCACCTCAGCCACTGAGCTCTGGGCTTTGGAGCCTCTTTGGATGAAGTCCAAACCGATGAGGTCGAGCTCCTGGGATGAGGGAAAAGACAGAGAATTGCAGAAGGCCAGTTCCTTCCAGTGACTGCAACAGCAGCACAGCCCAGGGGATTCTCCTTTATCCCCAAATTGCTGTGAAGGGGCTGTGCCCCCTGGCTGGAGCAGCTCTGGTGCAGCTCCAGGGGCTTTGAGATGGAAAACCCAGGAAGAGAAATCTTGCTGCAGGTGAGTGTTAATAGGTCCAGCATTTTCTTTCACATTGAGGTCATGGTTCAAAAAATTTAGTAACTTTTGAGTTTTGATTAACCTGACAAGTGTTTCTCTTCACTTTTGCTTCTCTTTCTTACTCAGTTTTCATCAGTGTCTTGGCACTTACAAATCCAACCTATTTTGTGTGTGAAGGGTAAAGATTAATGCTGCTGAATAGGGTTATCTTTTTAATGGTGCTGTCATAGGTTGAAGCATGTTACCCACAGTCTAAAACAAAATTGCATCGTAGATATTTTTTGTCTGAAAATGAATTTGCTCTTTTGAAATATAGGTGGAAATAAAACTATTGTGTTGGTAGATAAAGATTTAGTTTTTTAACCTGTTTTATTGCATTTGTGCAAACAAATGCAGCAGGAGTCTTAAAATGTTGCTCAAGAAGAGGAAAAGGGAAAGAGAAAAGAAAAAATAAAATTAAGAACTTAAGAACTTTAAAAAAAATCTAAAAAATTAAATTAAAAAAATTTAAAAATTAAGATTAAAGGTAAGGATTGAGATGGAAACACAAAACAGGAGAGTAATAAATTCCTGCAATTAAACCCAGTGGTAGATTTTAGATGCAAAAGGCACAAGGTCAGAATTTAAAAATTATTGGTGTTCAGCTGCTGTGTTTTGTTTTTTGAAGTCAAACGATTGACATGGAAAATGATGGGCAAAGTAAATTGATCTTTCTGCACACTAATGATGGAACTCCTACGGTAGATCCTTCTGAGAGTAAGAAAAACTTAGAGAATTCTGAATATGAAATAGTAGAAGAACCTTTTTTCTTGTACTACCTGTGGAAAGTTATAGGAATGGAATAGTTATAACTTCTTACATATGTGGCAGATGTTTGATTGAAATTGAGGTTGGAGTATCAACGAAGTAAGTGTTTCAACTATTAATTGTTTTTATTTAAAAATTAAAGTACCTAGAGGGGAATATAAAGTCTTAGTCAAGGAGGAATTTCCAAGACAGGTACTCTGTAGTTAAACTCGCAGGAAATGAAAAGTCATTAGAAATTGCACATGAAGAACATGAATGGAAAAAATAGGGCAAGTCCAAGTGAAGGAAATTAGATAATGCTAAAGGAAGCAGAACCACTTACATCATCCCTGTGTGTTCTGTAAATGTAGAGCCTGCAGAAAGTTCTTCAACCACTACAGACAGAATTTCTCTTGTAAAGACTGTCCTGAGCACTGCCTGTGTCCCAGCTCAGAGCTGCCTGTAGCCTGTGGGGATGTGGGAGTCAGCCTGCCTGAGACACAGAGTCAACCAGATTTCACCAAGAAAGAATCAGGTGTTGAGTTCTCAAGATCTGGGAAACATTTGTTTAAGTTAGGGTGAACCTAAGTGTTCTTCCCACAGTCCTTAGTGTTGTTATGTTAATTAGTCCAAGTTCTGTTCCCCTATTGGTTACTTGTTTCCCCTATATGGTCATAGTTCCAGAAACTCCCCCCGAGGGTATACATTGTATATATTGTATATATTGTATAATGTGTTGTCACTCCCCCCTTGTTTCAGGCCCTCAGAGTTTGTCTCCATACAATGTTCAGTTTCTGGGCATCGTCCCTGTTTTATTTTCCATCAAAGCTCTTTAGTTTTCGGCCAACTCCGTTGTTCCCGCTCCTTTATTTTTGCTACTCAAACCCTCAATACTCTGACCCCAAAAGTTTTGTTGCAGCCACCCTCACCATGACATGGGGACAGGCACAAGCCAGTGCCACAGACCGCCTGTACTTGCCCCAGCACATGCTATGGGTTCTGTGCATAAAACACAAGGGAAAATTTATCCCAGAAACTTTTACTTACCAGCTTTTTGTGTCTTACTTCCTGCAGTAGATCCCACTCCTCAAGATCTCCTTCCTTTTTTAATTGTTCGCTGGTTGTTTCTGCACTATGCAGAAGCTGACCTTCAGCACACCCCAACCCTGTAATGCTTGTAACTCATGTAAATACTTCTGAAATATTTTCTCTCAGCCTCTTCTGCAAGAAGTAGTGCTCAAGGAGACAGCTCAGGGAGAAGATGCTGCCCACCAAAGCTCAGGCTGACACAAACTGGAAGTACCAAGAGGTGTGAAAAAGCTGGAGATCAGCACAGAAATGGTGATAGCAAACTGGATATGTGGAAGTGACTTTCCAGAAGCCAGAACTGCAGAAAACGTTGTCAGTGAATAAGAAATTCAAAGTTTTCGAAAACCCTTTCACCCTAATTTAAGGATGAGCAGCTTTGAATGTCTGTTGCTTCCTGCTCTTATGCAGATACTGCTCTATGCCTGATTTTATTAATATTCACAGCAGAAACCTTGACCATGTGTTTCCAGCCTTGGACTCCCTTGTCCTTACAGGATGGGGGGTCAATGAGGCAATAAAACTGCTAGTTAAAATATTGTTTAACACACTGTCACAAGTACAAAACCATTTTTACCTTGACTGTTGAGTACTAAGTACTGCTGATTGATGTTACAGACAAGTCAGATCTCATATTACAAGGTGAGGAAAATGTCATGTAAAATCAACCCTATTCCTTAGTGAAAAGAGAAAGATTCTAGAAAGTTTCCACGGAGCAATCCAACTCCAGGCTACTATGCAGAAGGTACTTTGGGAAAAACTTTCTTGAGGCTTTTATTGTAAGCCAACAGGGATTGTAGTTGATGCTGGAAATCCCCCTTTGAATCAATGGCTATAGAAACTGAACCTGTTGTCTTGAGCTTGACCTTGGAAGATTACCCAAAGAAAACTGCCTTAAAAGGTTTCCCCCAGTCTAAGATGTATTATGGACTTCTTATTTCAAAAAAATTGCTTGCACATTTCTAAAAGGTGTCACCCAACCCAGGGAGTGCTTAGCAATATCTCCTCACTATACACAAAGCTATTTTGCCACTCACTCTTCCACCCAACTGGTCTCAGTCACAGCTGTCTGGGCACAGATGGCTTCCTCACACACTGATCTAAGCCTTTCTTTGATTATCTAACACACTTTAACTCCCTTTTCCCCCCAGATGTTTCTGAGACTGACAGTGAGCCCTGGTAGCAAGGCTGTGCTGGCGCTGGGGCTCAGGAGCAGCACTGAAGCAAAAAATGCTGTCCCTGCACATCCCAGTCACAGCTGGGGCCACCACAGGTAGGGCCAGCAGCTGGTACAGGCAAAGAAAACCTCACATATGGCCTGAGCTGTGGGTACAAGCTTCATTTCTCATCCATTTTTGCTCCTTGGCAGGACCTCCAGGCTGATGTCAAACCCCCAGGCCAGTTCAAGATCACCCACATGTCCTGTTGTGAAGAGGTAAATACAATTTGTCACAAGTACAAGGAGAGAGCTCCAGGAGCTCAGGTTTGTGTAGACAAAGCTTGGGAGATCAGCCAGTGATGCCATCTGCTCTGGGGTGGTGCAGGGCCAGCAGCTGTGCCCCTTCTCACAGCAGCCACTCCTGCCCTCTGCCCACAGCCTGGCACCCGAAAACGAGCACTGGCAAAGTCCTGCCTGCCAGCTCTGCTGCTCTGAACACTCACAGCATGGGAAGCTCTCCTCTGGAGTTGTGCTTAAGGTCTGCAGAAAGCTTTGACTTGTCAAAACCAGCAGAAATGCAAAATATTTCTGTTAGAGAACCATCTTCTACTTCAGAGATTTAACTTTATATGCACACTTGGAGAAAGAAAGTGTAATAAAACCCCAGAGTCCTAGTACAATATCTAATACTGCCACTAAATTTATTTATTTATTTATCAAAAGCAGTAGGAAGACCTTAATCTGCTTAAAACACAGAGCAAAGTCAGCTGTCAATTATGTAAGTAATATATGCGTGTAATATCCTTCCATCTCCCTTTTCTTTTTATTTTCAGAAGTAATATATTTTTCTTCTTTTGCAATCCATTCTGCTGACCTGCTCAGGCACAGGTCTCTAGCTACAAGGCAGATTCAACTAACTGCAATTGTGCTTCCAGATCCATCTCTTTACCCAGAAGTGCTTAGATATAAGTTCAGGAAGCAGGCAATGAAATAAAAATAATGGCAGAAAACTAACCTGAGTGATTTGGGGGAAAAAAATTAAAAATCTCCACTGAATGCTCAATACAAAAATAAAGGTATTGGTAATTTATTCTCCTGTCTCTGTTCCAAACGTGGGAATATATTTTTCAGCTCCATCATGCAAGTATTTCCTCTATGGAGAAATCCAGAAGATTTCAAGTGGAGAATTTAATAGTTTTCCATAAGCTGCTAGAATGTACAACAAAATTATATCATTTTTGTAGGAATGTTGGTGTCTGTTTTCTTTTTTTCTCAGATGTCTTAACAAGCTGGAGCTGCAGCTGGCGCTGCTCTTCAAGGTGGGTTTGAGGTTGGTCCTGCTCTGTCCCGATTCTTTCAGCAGTGCAGGTGAAGGTGCATCCCAGGATTGATCTGTGCGTTCCTCAGCGCCACCTGCTGCCACTGGGAAAGTTACAGCCGGGAATAATCTTAATTAATTTATTGGGTTTTGATTGTTTGTTGTTTTGTTTTAGTTGGGTTTTTAAATTATTTTATTTTCGATTACTGCAAAGGAGGTGATTGCTGGGGAGCACAGGAGCAAACAGGCAGCAATGCAGCAGGGTCTGACTTCACAGCCCCGGGACTTGGATGTGTCAGCACTGCAGTGACATCTGGACACTGATGCTGTTCCCAGGCACACAAGGCAGAGGTTTCAGGCAGAGCCCAAGCACCAAGGGCCACCACAGGTATTAAATACCCACTGCTCCACACCACAGTCCGTGCTGGGAGCTGTTTGTAGGGAGCAGGTAGAAATGGAAAGGTTTACTTCTTTATCCACTTGAATTAGAAAATGGAAGAACTGGGACGAGGGCAGTGCTGACAGACTTTGGGAAGCTACAAAGCAAATAGTTGGGTAACACAGGCATTATTTATATCTGAGATTCCCAGCTGGATAGGTATCCCAAATATCACTGCCTGCCTATCACCGCTGTATCCTGGGAATATGCAGTCAACAACAGAACAACTTATCATGCCTTTTCCCTTATAATAATCTCAGTAATTTACTGGGGCTGGATATTAAAATGTCTTTCCCTACCGCCAGGCATTTGCATACATCCATCAGCCAGCTTGTATACGTGGGATGGGAGATGATTTAATGCTGCCAAGGAGGCTTAAGATGTGGGTAAATGTTTTTGTAAGGATTTTTAATACTGTCATGCCAAGATTTAGGAGGCCAAAGACTTGTCCTAGGCATAATGACTGGCTCAAGCAGTCCTGGAAACATCCCTGCCTAGGGAAGTTGTATTTAAGAAAAACTTTAGAAAACAATATCTAGCAGAATAGAATTTCATTCTAATAATTTTAATCCAAATACAAAATCAAGTTTCTTGAGTGAATTTCCCTAATGCATCTGCAGTTTGAGCCTCCAAGTATTACAAAGCTGAATATTTGCACATTTGATCTGCCTGGACACTTGCCCAAATTAGCTTTGTGCATGCCCTGGAGCAGCTGTTCTGCATACAGGATGGCAAGAGGGAATACCAGGAGTAGGAGTAGGAGGGTACATACCTGGGGCTAGGACAGACATAAATTCAATAAGCATGGACAGTCTGTGGAAGTGGAAAGCAAGTAGATTAATATTAATTACTGGCAATGATTTACATTTTGTGAAGAAATTGCTTTTGCTGATAAGGAGTTTCTCAACTACCATTTGAATACTCCTGGCTTCTGTGGGGAAAAAGACAAGTGCAAAATCTTGGTACTTTCTCATCAAAAATATTTTTACTGATATAAGCCCTGAAGATTCAGGAAAAACTGAAAGACATCATCACACCCTCAGATTTGTTTTTGTTGTGTTTTGCAGTCCCTGTGTGTACATCTCTTCCTGGTGTCCCACATCTGCTTGATCCTCCTTTCCAGCCCACTTTGCAGCCAGGCACAAGCACCCAAATCCAGCCAAACCCAAACACCTGAATTTAGCTCAGACCTTGAATGTTGGCCTGGACCGAAGTGGTGTCAGTGCCTCAAGGCTTTGAGAGAGGCAACATCTTACTCCTTGTGCATGATGCACTTGTTTCAGAGATGTTAAATGCTTTGGAAATGCAAACAAGCTCAGATCTCTGATTTGAGAGATGCATGGCTGCTGTTAATGTGCTTTACCCAAGTCAGAGTTCCAGTTGTTTGTCTGTGGGGGATCCACAGCAAGTCCATGTTAATTAATTCAGTATTACAAGACAGAACAAGGACAAGAGGAATATCTACAATTCTCTGCTGCAGCCCACAAGAATTTCCCAGAAGAAATAACTACTGGCTTTACTAAACTGATTCGTATGCTAGTAACTAACAGAAAGAATGTGAAGGAATCTGAGCTTCCTCATCAATGAATTTAACATTATAAGCAGGCACTTCTTCAATAAAATATTTACTTTTCCAACCTCTGCATGGAGAGGTATTTTGAATTAGAATAAGAGCCTGGTGCTTAAGCCACCTGTGCAGGTTCATTTGCAGCAGGAGAGGTGCAGTGACTCTCCTGCAGGCACTCAGAGCTCAGCTGGGGCCATGGGGACCCACATTCGTTGCTTTTTCCTGTTAATCACTTGCCTTCTCCAGGGCATTGCCCAGACATGTCAGGATTTAATTTCCCAATAAAGAGGAAGATATTGTTTCACTCACAGAAGCGTGGAAACCAAACTCTTGCTGTGGAGGCTGGAGTTTCTGTTGGGATTAAAGGATCTTGGCCAATTCACCCCTAAAGATCTCCTCTATTGCCTCCTGCTGCTGTATGATTTTTTTCAGGAATAATTCACGTTTCCAGTTGGCTTTGGCTTAGTGGGCGTCTGTTGAACTAGAAGTATTTTTAACATGTCACTTTATCCACAGTCCAATGTGTCTCAATTTCCATTTCAAATACAGTTCAAATCTGACTAATCTTTTGCTTCTTCAACATTTTCAAGGAACTGTAAATTCCACTATTTAATTAATGGGTCAAAGAGGCTGAGCTGCCTTCATGCCAAATAGAACCTTACAGTGATTAATTAAAATTGCTCTCACTGTTCCAGCTTGGTAGATAGACTTGACTGTGGCATATTCTGCTACGAAGTGCAAAACAAAGTGTGCTAAACTTAGAGAAACAAAAGGGAAATGTGATTATTACAAATGGGGGAACAACTTCTGCAGTATGCAGAGACTGATTTTTAAAGGACACTTTCAAGAGTTATGATGAATTTAAATTTGATCACCCTTAATGTTCATTCCCTTATGCTGTTCTGGCAGATGTCTCTGGGTTCAGAGAGCTTTTAACCACACATCATTTTAACCTTTAAAAACGAGGAGGAACAAAAATACTATTTACAAGAATTCTGCAGAGCAATAGTGCATCATGCAGTCTCCTCTGTTTCTTACAGAAGCAGCCAAGTAATGAGAAAAATTTCCAGAGTAACATGCTTTGAGTATGCAGAAAGCAGAAAACTAATGAAACAATATTGAGATGCTATCAGACATATTAGGGAGTATTCTCTTGATTTGTTGGAGAGACAAAAGTCTTTCATTGGTTGCTTACTTTAGACCTCCTTTATGAAACTCTAAGCTGTGGCATGACTGGAAAGGATATTGAAAACCTGAATTTGAGGAAGAATATGCTGGTCTCTACTTGCTTGGTTGGGTAATATGTGCTTTTAAATACAAACTTCAGCTTTTGTGGAGTGATAGCTTTGTAATTAAATCACAGTTTGGCTCATCTGTGTTTAAAGGATTTCAGTTTTTGCCTTGGTTCTCTCTCTCTCATAGCCATCATATACCAGTGCCTGAAGAAGCACAAATCTAAATGCATTATCTGTTTTCCTATCAAGACAAGTTATCTGTTTTCTACCAAGATGGTCAGTTTACAACTAGGAACCTAAGGCCAAAACCTCAACAGATGCTTGGATGGAGAAATGAAGCTGGAATATTGTCCTAGGGATGTGGGTCTGGGAGTGACCTGAGGAGGTCCCTCCCTGGGAACATCACATCTCTGTGCTCCCAGTGGCTGAAGTGGTGATGCCCAGTGATGGTGTCCTTCATTTCTGGGTGCCTTGTGCAGCTTCTCATTTGTGACTGCAGCCACCAAGGTGTATCACATATTTTAGATGGGAAATTCAGATGTTTCCACAGGTCTGGGACTGCACTTGTGATGGTTCTGTGTTGGTGTTGTGAGGGAATGTCAGTGTAGCAGCTAGGAATGAGGGCAGCCAGCAAAATGGAATATTTTGAGTTATTCTCAATTGAACAGACCTCTTATTTATTGTGTGGTTTAGTCTCTTGTGCCTTTCTTTCAGTAAAATACATTCATTTCACTCTTCAAAAGCCTTCTCTAGCTCCCAATGAGAGGATTCCTCGGGAGAAACAGCAGGTGAAGTTCTGACAGTGGATAATAGAAGTAATTTCCTTTGTGCATTTCAGAAACCTCAGCTTAACCTGTTTTCCTTCCCTCATGCACACTCACATTCCCGTGGCTCGCAGATCCGCCCCTCGGTTAAAGGTTTAAATGCTGATCAGCAGGAGCTGACTTTAATCAGCACACAAAGGCCACTGACAAACAGCTTTCCCGCTATGGACCCTGGACATGCTTTTGCCTTTCCACACCGCATTTAAATTTAAATTTAAATTTAAACCCCACTAATGTGAGATCCAGACTGCACTAGCACTGCTAAAAGATCAGCAGTGCAACCCAAGGCATCAATGGCAGCAGAAGGAGGCTTTGGGTTTGTGAATTGAATCCTCCTGCTGTGCCCAAGTTCTATTTATTCCCCTTTGCTGCTGGATCCGGGGTGCTCAGGGCAGTGCTGGGTGCTGTCCTGGGTGGGTGCTGCCCTCAGCACCACACACACAAAGCCTGGGGGCTGGCTCCCTGCAGCAGCCAGCAGCGATTTCCATGACAACCAGCAAGCTGATTACTCAATTACAGCCTTCCTTTTAAAAAGTGACATCAAGCCAAGGGGACAACACATCCTCAGCTTCCCGTGGTGCTTGATTTTCAAAGCACTGAGCTATGTTTAACTTTTTAATATACCTTGTGATTATGTTTGCCAACCTAGTTCTGAAACTCTTTTTTTTAAATTGTTATTACCCTCATCGTTATTTTGTTCCAATTGTTCTTTGAAATGCTGAGAAAGTGAAAAGCTACTTAAAACACACAGTTTTTCTTGTTGCAGGAAGCATGCAGATCCAACCATCACCCGGTGAAAGCCTTACTGGCATGTGACAGATGCACTTTTAGGGGAGTGCTGGAGTCATGATCTATTTTGCAAAATGTGCCAAACCTGTTACAAGAACCCTCAACAGAGCTCCCCATGCTGCAGTCTCTGAAACTGAGTTTTCTCTTCATGCTGTGCAGGCTTTTCATACCTAATGTGCTCCTGTAGGTACCAGCATGCTGTTCTCAGAGCTGATGCATTTTTCATCCTTCTGCATGAGCAGAGACATTTTTCTGCAACTTAAGAAAGGGGAAAAGCTGAGCATACACTTGTGATGCTGCTTTCATTGCTTCGTTTAGATCAGTTCAGATTTATAACATCCGCTGTGCACAGACTGAGGAATTCCTTTGTTTTTTCTAGGGATACAAATGCTGTTAGATCTCCTTGAGGGGCTGGTCAAGGTCTTCCTCATGGTGGACGAGAGAGAGCTGTCCAGTGACAAACCTCCTTTGCCAAGCAAAATGGAAGAGCCAAGCTAAGCCAGGGAGGAAAATAGAAGCATGGAAATAGAAATTGCTTTGCTGATGACCTTGCCTGGATTCATGGGATCATAGAATAGTTTACCTTGATTAGGACACCCACAGGTCATCTCATCAAGCCCCTCACTCCAAGCAGGGCCAAGTTCAAGGTTAGATCTACCTTCAAAGTTAATAGATTTTTCTCCAGTCAGGGAAAAGGACAGCTCAGGGCCCTTTATAGTCAACTCTGGAGTATTTCCATGGGCAGAAATAGCCCAGGCTCTCTGGGCTGCTGTTCCAAGGTTTAACACCCTCACTGCATTCAGTCTGCTCTGTCTTGCATGTTCCCTGCACCGTGACACTCTCTAGGTCTGCTGGAGCAGATCATGGGAACATCTCTGCATGACTTATGACAGTTCCAGAATGAAACTTTTCACATCTCCTGCCTTCCAAACTGCATATCCAGCTTGAAGCAGCTCTTGGCTTCTGGAGGAAGCTGTCCCAAAACAGCAGTGTTATCTGAAATGCTCCCTCGTGGTTCAGGCCAAGAGAAAGACATGGGGTTTTTTAAACCCATAACTTGTGAAGGACTGGGTGCTGCTTGTTCTGTCCTGACGTAATACTTGGGTTTGCTAGAAAGTTTTTGCAAGTGGTTTTCACTTCTCTTTGAAGGTGCCAAGGGGTTCTGGTTATAAGGAGACTGTGTGACTCTGCAGAGACAGTTTAGTAGGATGACTGAGACCTTTCAAAAAATTTCTTTACAATATTTCTTCTCTCTGAGTTTGGATCATCTCCCCAGACAAGAAAACCTCATGATTTAAGTCTGAGGATTCACTTGTTGTATCCTAAAAGGGACCTTCTCACAGCTGTGTTTTCAATATTAATGCTCTAGGAAAAGGAAGAGCTGAAGATGTATTTGTTGAACAGTGGTATGGCAAGGCATCCCAAAATGTTGGTTTTTTACAATATCCAGTTTCTCAGTATAGCTGATGAATCTCACAGGGGTTTCAGTTGTTTAAACTGAATCACTTTCCTTAATAGAGGAAGACAAAAACCTTTCAAGCACTTTATTGGTACCTCTAGGAACACACTCCCCAGCTCACAATCATGGATTGTGAGGAGCTAGCAGAGTTTACCAAGAGAAAGATCTCTGTTGTCTCCTTTCACCTAAGCACTCACCCCTGACCATTACCAGGCATAGGTTAAAATTAGCCTGTTTACCCCATTTATCTGGTTTTGGGACAGGGCTGAGCAGCAGGTTTTCTGCAGGGGAAACCTGTGAGCTCCTTTGTCTGTCAGAGTGGAAGAAGCTTCTCCATCCCTCCCCAAAGAGCAGAGCTTTATCCAAGTCCAAGCCATTCAATGAATCCCACAGAAGAAAGATGGGAATATGAACCTTTCTGATACTCTTAAACTGATTTGTGTGGAGTATAAACAGCAACATCATGGTGAGGGGAGCAGAAAACCACAGCAAATGAGCTGTTTCTATGCATTTGCTCATGTCTTGTCCCTCTCAACATTTTTAAGCTAAGCCATAGCCCTTCCCAGTGAAATGATTGACTAAACATGCCTGATTATTTCAGCATTATTTGTGTTGCAAACTGCCTGTGTTATTTTATTTCAAAGCTATGAAAACATAATCTGATTTTCCAACCCACGGGAAAGAGTAGCTAGGATGAGGTTTTCCAGTTCTGTCATTTCAGCCTGTGATGGAGATGTCAGACTGTGCAGACGAGGGAGCTGCCCTGCCAGGCATCTGTGGGAGAAGGTGCAGGCTGTGACTGCAGGTGTTTGTCAGCAAGGCAGGGGCACAAGCTCAGAACAGCAAATTGCTGCTTGCTGCTCCTCACTTAATGAGTCAGCTTCCCAGCCAGGCACACTCCAGGAAGGAGAGGTGGAGGGATCAACTGGAATATTACCTGAGCCCTGCTACAGAGTGACAGTGCAAACAAATGGGGATTTCAAAAAGGTGACAAATCTACATGGAGTGGAGGACCTTCACTGACTTTGGGGCCTTATAAGATGGGTGGGTGCATGGGCTGGGTGTCTAAATAGATGGGATAAATACAATCGTGATATTTAAGACAGCTCTGATAAGCTGTACCTTGTCCCCTGGCCTTCTTTTCCTTAAAAAGTCTCTGAGAACCAGAGCTGGGAAACCAAATCTCACTGATTTGGACAAGTACATGTATGCTTTAAAGGGCAGGTCTGTAACTGAGGTATAGGAGCTGCAGTGTCCTAAATGGGCTGAGCACTGCAGGGTGCCATCCTGTCTCCTCAGAGCCTCAGAAACACAAAAGGACATTTTTTCAGAGCACTGGCAGGAAGCTGAAGAGAATTTAGGCTGGGATAGCTAAACTTCCACATGATATATGTTTGCATCATTGTATCTTGGGAGAACACTTCCTTTCAGTTATTTGGGGATGTGAAGTTGTTTCCTCTCTGTCACTCCCGCCTTTATCCCTTCCCTTCTCCACCCTCATTGGTAGCTTCTTGCTGTGTAAAGGCATCAGATTGAACAGAGACACCCTTCCCTTTTCCCACCACTATTTATTTTACAAATGGTAATGATTAATCACGTAGAGGATACATTTTCTGTGCAACAGGGCTGTGCATTTGCAATTTTTCCCAGCACATCATTATTTTCTCTCGTGGTCATAAAGCCATGCTTCTGAAGATGTCTCCTGGGGATGATCAACCAGGATGCTGGGTGAGATGAGCAGAGGCCTCCATTTTCATTTATTCTCTCTAGGTTTTATTTTATTTATGTATTTGTACTTTTTTGAGAACCTGGAGTTTAGACAGTTTAATAGACTGGAAAAATAATTGAGAGAAAGATCCAAATATCTTTTCCCCCCCTCTAGGGACACACAAGTCATTTCATTGGAAATACAGCAAGTGGAGAAGTTTGCACTCCTTTCATTAGTGCTTTGGTTTTGAGGTAACCGTTGCAAAGGCAGAACTCAAAGAGAAGAAGTGACCCCTGCTCTGAGCTGGGACAGCCCTGGAGTGCAGTGGGACTTGTGTCAGGTAAAGCAGACATGGATGCAGGAGGCTGAACAGCTTTGCAGAGCAATGTCAGTGCAGCTTGAAGAGAGAGCTTGAATCCCCCAAACATGAGGTGTGGCTGCATGGAGGGGTCAGAAAAGAGAAACAGCATCACTGGAGGGACCACAAACATGGGCCAGCAGCTGTCACACAGCACAGCACTGAGCTTCACAGGACCTCAGAATTACCGAGAGACACCTCAGTCTTTCACTTGATTTTAACTTTCCATCCTCCTTCAAACCCCACCTCACATTTCTTGATCCATGAGCTCAAACACACCCATAAGTCATTAAAATCCTCTCCTTGGTCCACTATAAATACTCTGCATTTCAGTCAGTCTCTGTGTCTCAGGATGTCCATTAGGGGTTGGATTGGGATCTGGAATCAGGCTGGGCTCTCCTGATTTTTATTAAATGAGGCAGTCCTTGTGTCAGTTGCACTCAGGTGCTGGATTTCATTCCAGTCTGTTGGGTAGTGAAAGAACAAAATCTTCAGCATTTTTACTGAAATATGTTCAGTGCACTTTCAGACACTCACTGAAATTGAGATTTTTCTTTACCATGTAATTTATGATCAAGGGAACAGAGCCAATGACTAATTTATTTTACCAAATAAGTCTTTAGTCTTTCCATTTATATGCATGTAATATATGTTATTATTTCTATTTTAGAAGGGTGTGATTATTCTATAGAGCTTTTCAGCACTTATATCATCTTTGTTCTTCTCCAAGTGAAGAAAACACAGAACATCCACTTGAAGAATTCCTGCACCTCCAATTTCCCATAATTTTTCCTAATTCAGGTGATACCAAAACAAAGTATAATCAGATCCCTGAAAATGGAAAGCCAGAAAATGCAGCCCTGTTTGGGAGTTTTGAATTTAATTTTACAGCCTCATTACAGCTATTGCCCCAGCTATTAATTTGTTCTGTTTTGGTAGACTTTACTTGCTCTTGTTGAAAGTTCAAACATTATTAGCAGCAAATGCCCTCTACAAACCGGGCACAATCCTGTCAGGGACAACAGACACTGGCAGATACCAACACTGACCTGTGTGATGCTCTGTGCTTCAGTTCCCTAAACTGTGCAAATCAGCTGTCACTCAGAACCTCTTCATTAGGGCCTCGGTAATTTCTGAAGCAAACGAAGAATCAACATCAGCCACTCCTAATTAGCAGGCTTTTCTCCTGGGATATCACACAGAAAGGGTAGAGGAGAGAAAAGAGGGGTCATCCTTACCTGTTCAGTAGGAGCCTCAAAGAACAATCTGTTCATTCATTTAGGAGACCTACATGTGAATGAGTCCCCTCTGTGCTGGAGGATGCACACAGGGTCTGTTGGAGGGGGAGCAATTAAAACATCAAGAGGACATCAACAGGCAGCTACTTAAAGACATTCAGACCCCTAGAACTGGATGGATCTACAGCCACGAAAGAAGGTCCTGCCTCCAGCAAGCATGAGGGTGGTGTTGTCATCAGTCTTGTCTTTCCAGTGGTTTTATTCTATTTTTTGTTACGTTTTGAGAATACAAATAAAGATGGAGCAAAGGTGAGAGTTCTGTTTCTCTATCCAATACAGTGTTTTATATAGAAAGCTGAGCAAGAACATTTAATCAAACTGCTCCATCTGTGTCAACGCTTCTGATGGCTTGAGATGGCACCACTAATGCCTGGACATCCATCATGCCTCTGTAACAGCAAGGTACCCCAAGGAATAATTCAAGGGCCTTCTCCCAGGATATTGCTCAGTGTAAAGTCAGTATTTTAATGACTTTTCCAATGGGAATATTGCTTATGACAGTTTCATGCAGCTGTAGTATTGCTGCTATTTATCTTCAAACCCCTCTGATGGTGCTGTGTCCTCGTGTTGCCCTTTTATGCATTGGAATTCTTGGCCTCTACTTCCACGCTGTGGAATAGAGAGGGAGGAGAAAGTCAAATCCACGACCCTGGGGAGAATATCTTCACAAACAACCTTTAGAAACTGAGATGAGATGTTTTGGATGATGTCTTGCTACCCTGTACACATTTTCCACAGTGCTAGTCTGGCTCCCATAGAGTGATCTAGATCCCAGACTGTCTAATACCTTGCTCAGTGTCAGCAGAATGCCTTTGGCAGGACATTTGGGTTTGGCTCAACAGTTACTCAAGTATCTGGACATGTAATGGATTCTTTTAGCTGAAGAAGTAGACTGAGTTTGTGAAGATGTAAGTGCAGAGGTTGCTAAATCTCTTTAACTGATGTCAGTGTCTGGGAAGAGTGCTCAGCATCTGCTGTAAAATGTGCTCTTCAACAGATTACCAATGTTTTGGGAACAAGGGGCTTATTTTAGTTCCTTTTGCCATGTTTATATAGCCTTTGCAACAACTTACCCAAGCATAAGAGTCCTTATCCAGTGCTGAAATGTGTTCCCCACATTTGACAAAGTGTTCAGTGTTTTCTCACTGTTTCTAGATTGTTTGTCTCAAATGAAGGTTGATTTTCCAGTGATTCACTTCCAGCTTTTGAGAGTATATTTTCTGCCTATAGAGGTATTTCAGAGAGAAGTGAGGAAAAAAGGATTTTTAATGAAATAAATATACAATAAATATACCAGAACAGTGCATTTTACAGCTATGTCCCCTGCCTTTCACCGGGAATATAATCATATGATAACATAACAATAAGATACAGAATTTGAGATCTGCCTTTACAAAACTATGAGGAATTGGGTTGTTCCAGAAAACTTCATGGTGAACTGACATGAGATTCTTTCCTTGTGATTCTTTCTGCTACTGATTTTTCCACAGATTCTTCTTGGCGGATGCTACCAGAAATGCCAGTTCTTTCCAGTTTCGAGAAGGAGAAAAAAATGATTATAAATAAAGGGGGAGGGGAAAATGAGAAAATATTTAATCTTCCTTAATGATAACTTCATTATATCTTCTCATTACAGTAATTGCAGGTTTAAGTAACGATTTTCCCATTGTGCCAGCTCCGGAGAGGCTGGGAATTTAATAAACAGTTAGAATAATACCACACAATGAAGGCAAAAGGTGAAATTGCTACTTGGATGCATCTCTTTCAGCTAAACTGTGCAGGATCAAGGGGTCACTCAGCAGAGATAATTGTTAATGTGGCTCCAAGGGGCAGCCAGGCAGTCAAGCAGACAAACATCCCTGTGTTCTATTGGGTTGCCATTTGATTACAATTCCAGTCCTTGATTACACTTCAGAAATGATTAATTGATTAATACTTAGACACTCACCAAAATGGACAACAGGGAGGGGACACCAAAGTGAGGCCATTGCATTCACCTGCAGGTGACCTTTGAACCAGGAGAATTTTGTGGTTCTGTTGTGGACACGTTTATGGTTATTTCATTAATGTCAGTACAGCAGGACGAGCTCAGGGCCCAGGTGTTGCACAGGGAATCAAATAACAGGAGTTCACTGCTGGCTCTGCAAAAGATTTGCTCTCACTGGAAGGCTCTTAATCTCTCCTTCCTTTCATTCATCATCTGTAAAGTGATGGCAAAAGGTTGTTTTCTCCATATCTGCCTGGCCAGAGCTTCTTGTAGCACAGAATCCATACACGAGACAGATTTTAGGCTGAGAAGAACCTTCTGAAACTTTCGAATTCAGCAGCCAGTAATAATGCAGCTGTTGTGAAATGTGAGGACCTAGAGATCTATTGTAACAATATTGATTTAAGACCAGGGAGTGCGATCAAGTCTGAAACTGCCTCAAAACACAGACACCAATTTAATTTCAGCAGCAACTGGCTGGCAAGAAGGATGTCCTTACCAAACAATTTTTTTAAACCAAACAACTTTCATAACTCTTTTTTTTTTTCCTGGTGCTTTTGTGTGGATTCCCAGAAACATGAAAGCAAGCTAAGATGGATCATTATTGAGAACAAGTATTCCATTACATTTCCCTTGCTCTCTATACAAATATAATTACATAGTATTTATTTACTTACTTTTGTACTATCTTTTAGTAACCAACATTTGAAGTTTTAAACACCTCTTAGCTCTTTTTATCAAAAATGTGAACTTTCATTGCAGTGTCTCTCACAGGCGTGGTTAAAGAATTTTCTGTCCCAAACATACCTAGCCCCAAATTGTTCTGTCTGATCACAATCAAAACCTTTAGCAAATAGCATAAATAGCTTACCTTATCTGTCTTTCTGAACTAGCTCAAGAAATCATTGTTATTTTACATAAATTACAGTTTAATATTAAAAGGCAGTGCACTGAGGTTTAAATATTGCTCCCCCAGCTGGAAAAGTACATTTAATTTGCAGTGGGTAAAGGTCTGCTTACAATTAAATACTGAAACATTCATTAGGATGTTCTGGCTAGCATATAATTCTGCCCAGTCATGTTGAAAGAGCATCACTGTTATCAAGAGACAGATGCAGTCATCCCTTCTGTGTGGGGAGTGTTAAAGAGAGACCCTTGATTAAATGGTGACTCACGAGAAATGCTTGGGGAGAAATCTCGAGGGTGATACAATCACCATAGAGAGTTTGGGTGCATAACAATAGGGTAGGCACAAAGCATCCTCCTCCCCAGGGAGAGCTGTATTCAAGGTGAAGCTTTTTGCTTGTGGCCTGGAGCCCAGCTGCAAGGCAGCATCTTGGCAGGTTCCATGAAAAAAGTGACAAAAATATTTTAAATTCGTCTATATGCTTTTACTTCTTTTATCTCCAAGCCTCTGAACTTGCATTGTCTACAGTAAGGTGACTTCAGGACAAGTGACAAGTAATTAGGTGTTAGTATGCTAAAATCTGATTTATTGCTGGCCTTTCTGTGTAGTTCAGGGCAATGTGTGGGTATGCCAGAACATTCCAGGGAGTTGGTAGCTAAGTCTAAGCAATACAGAGGGGAAACACATCTGTGTAACACACACCTCTAGCATCACCAGCACCCTTCAGCTCAAGGCTGGAGAAAAGGTATTATCCAGGGAATAAATCCTTCAGATGCAGGTGTGGCTGGACATGAGGACAGCCTGGAGGGGGAGATCTCACAGTAAAACCTCTCCTGTTTAAAACAAAAGCTCTTTGCTTTAGGACTGATGACCAGGGCAGTCTCACCCTTCCAACACATCACACTTAATTCTAGGAGTTTGTGCTGCTACTTTTTGCCTGCATCCATTGCCTGCAGGTTTTCCAGCTCCTACTGCTCTGACTCTAACTCAAATTCCTTTTTCAGCTGTGACTCATAAGCACTTGCCAGTGATTTTGTAGCACAAACCCTTAAAAATATTAAAATCTCTGGAAAATCACCACCTAAAGTTGAATGAAGCTTACAGCCACAACTCCAGGGAGGGGATTACACAGTAGTGTGTTCAGCTAGGAAGGTTCTTTGACTATGGGTGTTTTTGATACAGTCTATGTTAAAGAATTCTGAAAATCTTCTGAGCAGAAATTCAGGTATACACTGGCTAGAAACCAGCACTGTGTTTCTTTCAAGGGATACTGATGTTTTTACTTAAGAAAACTGTGTAGAAAATTAAAGCAAAAGTAATTTTCAACAGAGGATAAGAAACAATGAGGAATAAATCCAGTTTGGTGACAACTGGTTGTTCAGTAGGTGGATGAGATCACAGCAGCTCTGTGCTTTATGGCCCTCTGGAAGGTTACTGAGCCCAGTACCAGCCTCTCTGAATCAGGAGGAGATCTCATCTCAGTATGAGAAGGTTCTATGAGCTGGATCCTTCTCCCTTTGCACACAGGAACTGGCTCTTGTGCCGTGCTGGCTGCAGAAGACATTTATGAAATTGTTCATGTGTTTTTGGGAGGATGCAAAGAGCAAAGCCCATAGCAATGGAAAAGTAAAGGGTCTCCCCAGCACTGAGTGCAGAAGACAAGAAATTAGATCATTGCGAGGCCATGGTGCAGAGGTGCCAGTTTTCAATGTTCAGTCTTGCTTTGGAAGCAACATGGATTATGCATTCTTGTTTTACAGGACCCCAGATGGGTTTGTTTTTGTGGTGTTGCTCTGGCCAGTACACCCTCACCAGTTCTCCCACACATGGCCCAGGGGAATTTATAATAGGGAGGAAAAAAAGGCTTGAAATTGCAATATACATTTCTAACTTTGAGCAGTGAGATCCTTTGGATGAGTTTGGGAAAACTCATCTCAGTGCCAACCCCGGGAGGATCCATTCAGCCCCATTTGTTTCTTTCCCTCCTAGTGAACCCTGCAGACAAGCACTCAGCAATTAGTGTGATTTTGTGCCCTAATTACACCATACTATTGTTATCTTTATGAAAAAATAGACTTGCTGCAAGTCTAGAATCAGTATTCCTCCTACACTTTCCCTAAGCTGCTTTCCCTGCAGGCACATTCTCTATCCCTCTCTCCTCATCTCCCTGCTTTGCTGGTAGCTTTGTTTTAGACAGGAATATTTTTCTTGCAGTCACTACTGAATGAAACCCTCTGCTTTTTGTGTCCTGTACTGAAAAGGAGGAATTTTCAGCAAAAATAGAGAGCATCTGAGTGTGAGAGGAGAGATGCAAACATTCCTGACAAAGCTACGGAATAAAGGGCACGGAAGGAAGGAAGAAAAGATTTGCTGCTTTGCAAGGATGCTCTTTGGAGAAGATTGTGCCTGTGAACCATGTTGGTATGAGTGTGGTTGTAAAAGATATCAGCATGGGAGAGACAGAGGTAAAGGGATTTGTGTGTATTGGATCTCTGGGGAAAAGAGGGAATTTCCTAATTCTGGAATTAGAAGATTAACTGCACTTTATAAATTTCCAAGAGTGTAAAGGTTTTAGTAGGAACAGAAATGCATTCCCTGATTCCTGTTCCTCTTCATAGATCCCATGGAAAGCTCTCACCTACAACAGGCAGGTAGGGAGCTGATGTCTCCATGTGCCACAAATCCAAAACCTCCAGGAGGTTTCAGGCTTGGTGCCTATTCCCCACAGCACATGCCATGGGCCTAGCTAGGAGTCTCTGATGTGCCTCTTCTGTGCCCAAGCTATTGCACAAATGACAAAAATCTTCTAATTCTGGCTGGAGGGAATTTCTGGGTGGAAAGGAAGATGTCCAAGGAGCCAGACACTCTGGCATGGCTGTGCAGGATGGGCTAAGTCAGAGCATGTCTGGGTTCTCTGCCTGGCAGAGCAGCTGCTCCTGACTTTTTGGACTGGCAGCAGATCTGCTGAGCTACTGTGCTCTTTGGCTCACCTCTAAGCTTGGCAGCTCTCTGGATGTTAATAATTCTGGATTCTCAGTTGGATACAACTGTTCATTGCATAAGATTATTTTCTTCACTCTCCAGATCCTGTTGTCACCTTTCAATATTTAAGTAAGTATTTCTATAAGGGATGCTGCCCCTCTGTCTGACCCCCTGAGAGCCCCATGCTGCATGTCTCTGAGTGACCCTTCCTGCTCAGTCCCTGCCAGCCTCAAACACAACTGAGTCACTCAGGCTCCTGCCTTTATCTTGAAGTGTGCTTCGGTCTTGCAGAATGGTTTGTGAATTCCATGTCTTGTCCGCAGTTTTTAGTCTGTTTTAAGTGATGCAATCACAGAAGTGGTTGGGAAAAGGAACCATCTTTTTCTGGATTGTGATGTAGTGCTAAAAGCTTTGATTCTCTGAAGAGCCACTGGAGTAGAAAGGACAGACCAACAAAAACTTCTGCCAACAAGAGTAGTTGAGCCATGAGACAACAATACATTCTTAAAAATTTACTTCTACAGGGATTTCCATCTGCAGCCCAGCTGTCAGTAGTAGCTGGGCTGTAAAGTTAATCTGTAAAGCTAATTCAGGTACATCTGGATGGGTTGGTCATCAGTTCCTGCATCTGCAGAACTGCTGCTGATTTTGAAGGAATTCAGCTAAGAGGTTGGGAAGCTTTTGCCATTTTATCAGCCAAAATTCTGGTGTAACAATAGCTCTGTGCCCTTGCAGAACATGTATTAGGAAAGTTGCTATCATCACTTTCATATTTCCCGCTTGCAATTAGTTTCCACAATGTAAGTAAAAACCCGAGAAAAAACAACCTTTCCTAAAGGGATATCTGGGTACTTTTCAATACTATTCCAGAGGGAAGCTGAGTAGCAAATGTTGTATTTTCCTTTCCAGATTTCAAATGCCCATCAAGCCTTTGAAAAGTGTATTATTTAGCTTGTTATTAATAATCTGGCTGTTAGCTTGGATTGCTAAATGAATCTGCTGAAAAATAATGTGTGTACTCCAGTTCCTCAATGTTTAGACTCATCCAAGCATTTAAGAACTGTCAAACAAAATACACTGTATTCAAGGGAATATACATTCATTGAAAGATTAAATTAGGAACTGCAGCAAAGC
>VXBI01001677.1:505181-580387 GCA_013397375.1 Toxostoma redivivum
TGCAGTGGAGAGGCATTTCATGCTAACAAATAACTACAGCACTATTATAACGAGACCTAGAGGCATGTGATTTCAACTCACTGCACATCTTTGCTCTCTGGGTGCATGTAATTTTTTTTTCCCGGGCTGATGAAAGAGCAAATAGTGGTTGACATGGACAGCGTTGTTCCCTTAAACAGTTTTAAAAGGTTTTGTAGTATTTCAAAGACTGTCTTCAGAGTGGTTTCCCCGACCCATACCTGTGGTTTCCTTTCCATCTACTTCTTCTGAAGCACTAAGAAGTTGATACATCTCAGGGCCTCCAAACTTTTGTACCTGAGAATTGATCTCTCCCTGTGCTCCCTGACACATTCCTCAGTTTTCACTTGGCTTTTCATGTCTTTATTTGTGTTTTCCCAGCAGGCAGCAAAGCCTAGATAACCTATGCCATCTGAGTTTTTAAGGTAAAATCTGTCTCACCTCCTTTGAGACTTAGACACAATCCCGCTTTCTTTCTCCTTATGGAATGGGAAATAACTTCTCTTTACTCTTTAAAATATGGCGCTTTTAAAAGAATATTACCTCCTTTCTTGCCTGTATTTCAGATCATAAACCAAAGTTCCCAGGAAAGCCAAAAGGAAAAAAAAAATAAAGTCCAATTTATGGCCAGCCACAGCTGTGCTTTCCAAGATGTGAATCTAACATGGCACTGTTCACACTTGCCTAATATCCAGGGCGTGGTTTTCCAGTTCTGGCTGAGCCCAGCAGTTACCCCTCTTAAAATGTGGGGCCTGGAAAAAGAAATAAACTTAAATGCTGCTGTAAAGGATGAGACAGCTTGTAAAAAATGTGGTATATTTAGCAATTCAGCCACTGAGCACCAGCTAAACAAATATTCATGTGGAAGTAAAAGCATCCTGACATGGGGTTGTGTACTTTTGCCATCCTAAATACTCTACAAATGTCTTAGTGGGAAGTATCAAAGATGCTTTATAGTACCAGACAGGTTATGAAGATGGTTCTTTACCCAGTTGGATGTAATGACTTATGTGTAAATGGAGGAGGTTGAATAACAGACACTAAATAATTTATTCAAGGAATCAAGTCTTAAGTTTTTTCCTGTAGCCCTTATTAGATGGATGTCTGTGCACACAGGGATCGTTGTGCCTGGCTGTTGTCATGCAGTGAGAATCCAATGATGACATTTCAGAGCTCAATTGCTATTGATTCTAGGTCATTTAGGTCGCTGGAAAACTTCTACTTCCCCCCAGTGAAATTGAGACCAAAGAGATGCATTTCAAGATAGCAAATGCACCCCATATGCAGAATACAGAGAGAACTGTGAACATCTCAGGGCTGAAACTGGATTTACCAAGTATCAGTTTAAAAAGTCAGAAGTGATGGTGGGAATTAAGCTCCTATTCTAGGCTACATCCCAGCTGTAAAAAATAACCAGGTTTCCTTCAGGAAATGCTGTTTCCATTCAGGAATGCTGTATGTGCATCTGTTTTATGGGCAAAACCTTTGTCCTGTGACACTGTATGAGTGCGAGAAGCTCTCAGCAGGCAGGGGCTGTACTTCATGCACTGAATCCAAAATCCATTTGGACAGCACAGTCCTACCCTGGCAGGAGGCTGGGTGCTGGCAGCAGCTATATGTCCCTTAGTGTTTGTCTGCATCAAGCTCTGACAAAGGAGCAGACAGTGTAAATCAGAGATGAACAAAATTAGGCTTTGTCAAGAATTCCCATCCCATCAATGTCAACAGCCAACCATATTATTTTAGGGACTCCTCTTTCTCTCTGGGATGAATAGGGTGATATTTCATAAATCAAGGTTTGGTTATCAAGTGAAATGCTGGTTTCTAACCACAAGAAGCTGGGGCTGCTAGGCTGTGACTGAAATGGCTCACAAATAATGGCAGAGCAGCTGAGCTGCTGCAATCCCTGACGGTGGAGCGTGGAAAGAGCCTGGTCCCTGGTCCCTGAGGAGGCTCAAGCCCCAAAGCATGTTTAGTGTGTGCTCTGTGGATTTGGAAAGGGTGACCCTGTTTACCTTTCCACTGCAGTGGACTGAGCTCCTCTGCCAGCAGCCAGCCCAATCCGCAGCACCACCAAAGCTCTTCTGTAACATTAGAACAAAAGAGACGAGCCAGCCACAGTCTGGAGCCACCTAACTGAAAGTTTCTGAGCCTGTCAGGGCTGTGTTATCCCGGCTCTCTGGTGAAGACAGCGTATTCCAAGTTCTCCCCAATTACAGCAGCACAGGCAGCATCTCCTCAGCCGGGCTGGTCCTCCCACACACCGCTCTGCTTCGCCATGGGGTTGCCTGGCAACGAGACTCTGCATCTTGGGGAGACAAAAGCCATTATTTCTGTCACACAGCTGTGCTAATGTGATTATTGGCTGGAGCAGGCACAAACACCAGACAGGTCAGATTCCTGAGACTCGAGAATTTCCAGGCAAGAGGGTTTTAAGGGAGGAATGATGAGAACATGAGAGAAAGGTATCAAGGTGGAGGGAGGAGGCAAGGAATGGCCAGGTACAGTGTGAGATGAGGTAAACCTGCTCGGAGTTGTTCCAGTAAAGCAGTTTAATCCCAAAAAAGTCAACAAAAAGACCGGTTTGTTGTGTTAAACTGATCCTGGGTTCCTGCACATAGTCTGGTGGCTGCACAGAGCTGACCCCAGTGCTTGGGGGTGCTGGCTCTGGAAAAGCTGCTGGTACCACGACTGGGTGAGGAGAAGCTTCCAGGACTCACAGATGCTCAGCGAGTTCCAACCTCCCTGGCTAAACACTGCTGACAGGGAAATGTTCATTTCACCAGCTTCATGATAATTTGGTTCAAAACCAAATGGCAAAAAAAAAGAAAAAGTTCTTTTTTCCCCCTGCCACCATTCTTTCAATATTTATAAGCCATTTTTTAAGCAGAACCAACCAAAAATCTCTACTATGAGAACCCTGCTGTCCTTTCTCTGGGATTCTATTAAGCTGGCTTTGTAATGCCTTTCTCTGTGCAGGTCTGTGGGAAGAGCTGTGGCTTCTGGTTTTTCCTGGCAGCAGGTGTGGGGTGCTGGATGCAGTCCCTGTCCCTGGTTTGCAACTCCATGAAATTCCATCCCCCTCTGGCACTGAGCAAAGCTGCTCCATGGCACAGGAGGGCTTGGTCACTCTCAGGTGTAAAAGTGCTGTTCATACCTGCCCTGCTCATGCTGCCCCAGTGAGTGGAGTGGGGTTTTAATCTGTGCAGAAGTGTGAGAACAAGTTATTGTTCATGGCTTTTGAGAGGATGACTTGTCTTTACAAACAAGCTGTGGGTCTGCTGCTAGATAAAACCAGCACTGAGAGATAAAAGAAACAATGGGATGGAGTCCACTGATTGATGAATAGAAAAAAAGATATTTTCCTTTACAAGCAAACTGTAGGTTTACTGATAAATGAAATTGGATATTGAAAGAAAAAATGGCGAAAAAAACCATAAATTTATAAGAATTAAAAATTTAAAGGGAGCACTGGACATTAGAGGAGAATCTCAGGTATCAGGTGTTATGGGAAGTCTGTACCTTTCAGGTACCTCAGCCCATGGAGGAAGAGAGAGGGAAATGCAGCCAGGAAATTGGGATAAAAAGGGAGGCTGCATCCTCCAAAAATTTGAGAGATCTCAGGGGAATGCCCCATGGCCTCTCCCTTTATTTGAATAAAGTAAAAGGACTCCTCTGTCTCCTTTTTGGACACAAACCTCTGGTGTTTGTGGTCTAATTTTCCTGACACTTTGCACATATTTGCACTCAAGTTAGCTTACACGAGGGCTAGGGTTTCTTGTCCTATAAATGAGTGGCCTAGGGCTGAGGCCAGTGCATGAAATGTAGGGTTTTAGTTAAACTTCTATGTGGATCAGTTTTGTTTTTCCAAAGTAGAGAGTTTCCACGAAAATCCATGAGGCAAAATGGATTAATTTTATTGATGCAGAAGTCCCAACCCTGTAGCTGCACATTCCCAGTGAGTTGTGCTGTTGACTGTCTAACAAAATCTCTTGTAGGCTACACACAGCTGAAGCTGACCCTGCTCACTGCCTGGATTTCTCTCTCAGCACTTTTGAAATGAGCAGGTAATTGACAATCCAACCAAAGTACCCTAACAAGTATCAATGACACAAGCAGGACTGGTTAAAACTGAAAGAAAGCCATTAATCACATACAATGCACATACAAGAACACGATTTTTATGCTGTTTTGGTGGGTTAGGAGCCTTGCAGTGATGCTGCTGGTTTTGTTGCAGTTTCTCCTGCTTGCTGTTTTTCTAGCATAAGTTGTGCTGCTCAGAGTAATGAGCCATGACAGGCACCAAAGGGGCTGCCCTCTTGGGGGAAAGGATAGCCCAGTGCTATTTCCCCAGCAAAATGGAATTCCAATGACCAGAGCATAAAATGCACTTTTCTGCTGTCTTAAAATGTGAATTAACAGGAGGGAGGTCAAGGCAGGAATAACAAATGTCCCCCAGTCCCTACCTGAAGCATGAGTCATACCTAGAGCAAAATGCTGGTTGATTGTGAAGTGTCTGTGTTGAGGGCATTTATTTATTTTCCTCCTTTCCAGACAAAGCATCTCGAATGTGTGAGAAATACAGAAATTGTCTTTCTGGAGGGGAAAAGAGGAGATTCCAGTATTTGTCTCATTTCCAGAACAAAATTAAGACTAGACCTTTAAAAGAGCCTGTGAAAAACAAAATAAGGAGACTGCAATGTAGCAGATTTCTGGGGTACTTTCTTTGGCTCCTATTTTGTTTTGGCTTCCATTTCAATGTGGAATGACTTGAAAAAATTAAAATCTTTTCACTTTATTGGAAAAAGAAAAAATGTTTTGCCTTGTCTTGAACTGAGATATTTGTCTCCTGAATTTTCAGAAGGGCCATCCAACCAAATGAAATTGGGAGAGTAAACATACAGTTTATCCAGCCTGAAAGGTAGGTTTAAAAAGACCTTTTGAGCTCTGCATATGTATGAGATACATGTATATGTATATATTCTCTTAGAGTTGCATCCTGAAAAGTATCCTGTATGGATGGCTCCAAATCTTAGACAAAGGCAAGAAAAGGATCGCTGCTGTAATTAAATTTCTATTCAGGAGAGGGGTTTGGTTTTAATTTTTGCTTTTCCCACACAGCTGTAATTGTGGCTTGAGTGCTAGGATGTGAAAGAACCTTCAGATTAGATATTGGGATTTTCAGTGGTGTGTGTCTCTGGTGAAGTGGAAAATAATAGAGTAGCTCAGTTAAAAATAAAAGAAAGTGGATTTTTTGATAAGTTCGAAATTGAAGGTTGGAGCCTTAAGAGGGAAGTCTAAAACATACCTGCCCTTAATGAAATATTTAAATAGAAGGATTGAACTCAAGACATGCTTCTATCCAGCAGTAAAAGAAGCTGAGAATCCCTGCTGAAGGGCTGCATCTGTTATAAAAATCATCTTCCAGCCATGGCTTCAGTCTCTTTTGCAGGAAATCAATTCCTTGGTGAAGCTACTTCTCACTTACAGTGTAAGATACAATAATAGACTAAGAGAAAAATGCATTTTTGGCACCTTTTGGCTTAACCTACTTGAAAATGAACTTCTCCAGCTTCCAAAATGAGCAAACTTCTCTGCAAGAAGGGTTGCAAGGGGAAGCCAATCTGTTTGTAGAGCAGTCATGAAGTGTGATAAATTCAGATCTCAAAATTTTTGGTTTATTATAGGGTTGTCACTCAGGCAAACTTCTCATTCTCCTTAATAACTATGGTGCTTTGATGGGAATTGAGTAAAGACTCAGGATTTGCCCATACAGCCTTACAAATCCTCACAAATATTGATTAAAACTGGAGTGAAGGTAGCAGGGACGGCCAAAGCTGACTGCCTAATGCAGTGATTTATTACACAACACGATATTTTTCCTTGGGCTGATGTGCACACAGGCTCCCCACACCAGCCCTGAATTAGAGGAATTACTCTGTTCAGCCACTCAACAAATTCTGACCAATGCAAATGCTTCTCACTGAAGGAACTGAATCACAATTTCACAAATAAACCTTTTTCCAGCTTAATTGCTTAAAAGAAAAAAAAATTAAAAGGGGGAAAAAAAAAGGAACATTTGAACATTATTTCTCCTGGTGCCATCTGGTGATTTCCCGGCAAGGGCTCAGGCTCCTCAGCCAAATGCCACAGCCAGCAGTTCCTCCTCAGTGTGTTCCTGTATGTGCTCCCCAGAAGTTTCTGCCAGTCTGGGATACAGGGAGATAATTCCAGCTTTATAACTATCCACTTACTGCAGAGAAATATAAGTGGAATTCTGTTCCATGTCATTAGTCCTCTCTCTCCCCTAATTATCTCAAGATCTCAGTGCCTCTTCCTAAATCTGATGGATAAAGATCAGCACATCCCTTCCTGAGGGGCTGTTAGCATTCTTGGCAAGGTGAGCTGGAAAACAGCAGTGAGGAGGATTAATCCATCCCAGTCCACCCAGCACAGCAGAGCCCCAGCTCCCAGGGTTCCAGACCTGTGGTCCTGCCACCAGAGCATATTTGCTTAATTATCTAATCTCTCCCATCATTAATTCTGCACCGCTTTCTCTGTTTTGTTAATAAAATCAAATGTCAGCTTTGCTGTAAGGAGAGTGGACTGAGAGACACCCTGCTTTTAAAGGAGCCAAAGGGGTTGTGGTTTTTATTTCATGGGGGGTACTGGGACAGCTGTACCTTTTTAGGTTCCCTCAGCTCTGCTCCAGGCAGAAAGTCCCCCTGCTCCCTCATTACTCAGGGAAGTGTGCAAAGAACTAAACAGAAAAGTTTACAAACTCTCTCCTTTTTACCTCAACACCCAGAGAAGTGGATGTTCAGGAAAGGAAGAGAGGCACAAATACCAGTGATAGAGTGGAGGAGGCTCCTTTACATCCCCTGCAGGCTCACAGAAATCAGGAATGCTATGGAAAAGGCAAGGATACATGGAACTCACAGCTAGGTGTTCTGTCCTTACAGTATGGGAAGGGTTTGGCCTCTCCCATGAGTAACAGTGCAAAAGAAGCATTTATCCAAAAGGAAGAAAAGATGCCTCAACAAATGGTGACTTTATTGCCTCTTGAAATAAATAAAATCTTGCTTACTTGGACCAACAGAACACCCTACAGTGGAAGAGATGGAGGAGAGTGCAGACACACAGATGTAGGTTTACCTTTGGGTTTCCTGCTGGGGGAAATTCCCACTGGGCAGTCTTTGTGGCATCTCCACATGGGAACAAGAATAACCACCCCATGGAGCTGGGATGTCCTGTGCACGCTCCAGGATGTCCCATGGATCTTCTTCTCTAACTTCGCCACAGAGAAGCAAGTTAGAGGGAAGGAATTTTCAACAAGCTCATCAGCATAAAGAGATGCAATGTCTAGACACCTGCCTAGGATCAGTACAAAATTCAGGATGAGGAATTCAAGGGGAACTTGAATAATTCAAGGGGAACTTGGCTCATAATAGAAATGTGGAGTAGCAGAAGTTCTCTGTGGATTTCAAGTGTAATTCAGCACATTTTACCCTGCTGTGGCAGACACCTTCCCTTGCAAGTGCATAACTTGCATCTTCTGTTCTTTTTCCAGGAGCTTCACTCTTACAAATTTTCTTTATTATTCCACCAAAGAAGAGACATAAAGCACAGCCAGGATTGTTTCAAAGTCCCAACACTGATGTTGTAAGATAAGATCAGGTGGTTTAGCAGTCATATCACAAGTACTTATTTATTTTTTAAAAGAATGCAATGCATTTGTATTGAATGCTGAAGGTTAGATTCTTCTATCATTTGTAGAAGGCTTTGTCACAAATAAATCTATATCATTGCATGGGTGATGGTGGAGCTTCAGTAACCTTTCACAGCACAGTATTGACCACCAAAATAACTTCATCCCAGGCAGCTTCCTTAAGAAGCAGAGCTAGTAAATGACAATATAGCTTCTGGTTTTGTGCTTTTTCAAGTTTTGAGTATGTCCCAAACCCAGCTTTCTTTCTTTTGTAATTTAATTAGAAATATTAAATTTTTAAAAATTGTATCATATAAGGTGTAACTGGCAGTGTTTTTCAAAAGTGCATGGTAAGCTCCTTTTGGATACAGCATGTGGAAAAATGATGGAAAAGATTCATGTTGGTTCTTTTTTATTTTAATGACATGCAAATCATGGTTCCATTTTAGATACTTGGAAATAAGTTCTACAAGTGCTTGATTATGTTTAATAGGGGCTATGCAAGTCCTATCCGGAGGCTGGAATGCAAGCCATAATATGCAGAAGGAATGGAAAGACTGATGACTGATATAGAAGCAGAAATTAAGATCTTCTTTAGTGTTTCTGCTTTCTTTATTTCACCCTACTTATAAAAAATGCAGTGCACTTGGGAAGCTTGTTTCTAGACAAGAAACCCTTTTCCTCTTCCGCAGGACAATTCATCTAAACTGGCTTCAACACATTTTGATAAATGCAGCCATTTTCATACACACACACCAAAAATAAGGGAAATGGAAAAGTACAATGGTATTTAATGCTTTTTAAAAAGTAATTCAATGTAGAGCTAATGCTTCTCTTCTAAGAACATCTGTGGCTTCAGACTGTGGGTCACAAGTGTGTGTGTGTAAAAGGACAGTCATGTGCAGTGCAGCTCCATGAAACACTGACAAACATTGTCCAGGACATTTGCAATACTGCACTTTCATGATGGTGATGATGATCATCATCATCACAGGGAAGTCATTGTTCCTAACTCACAAAACTGTTCTTACACATTGATTTGGTGAGCAAGTGGGATTTTCAAGGGCAACCCAATCAGGCCTTACCAGGCAGAAGCCCATGGCAAGGGTCATTTACATAAGCATTTAATTACACTTCCATTAACAGCCATCTCTCTGGTCTCTGTGCCACAGACCAGCTCTACACTGAGTCTTGTGCTGCTGCAGCAGCTGAACCCTTGCTCACGTGTCAGCAGTTCTGCCAGCACCACTCCAGAGCAGCAGTGGTGGCATTGTCTTTAGTTTCACATCAAAACAAACCCGAGTGGCAGAGCCCTGGCATCCCTTGCCCAATGGAATTCCTGGATTTTAACCAGCCCTCTCTGTGGGATCAGGATGATCCACCACAGCACAACTTTCCTGTTAAGTGGGTGACACTCCTCCCAAGCCTTCTTTTAGGGATTGAAAGATTGGCAGAACTTTAAAACGTGACAGTGCAAGTCTTTAACATATCCCTGATGCCCCGAAGCAGAAGCATCCCTGCAGGTGTTATTCTCAGTGACAGTGTGCTGTTTGGGCAGGGATCTCACTGCTGAGTGCACCTCCATGTAAGCCCAGGGCACACAGTAATTTAGTATTAAAAAGCAAAAAATCTTCCTCAGTCCAATTGCATTTCATTGTTTATGCTCACTTTCAGCCAGTAGCCTCCCAGTATCAATCCAAGAGAATAGATCTTCCCAAAAGGGGGTGGGAAGGCCATGAATAAATGCCCATTTGCTGTTTCCCAAGGAGATCGTTGGGAAGCAGCACAGGGACTCAGTTAATTGCCCCTGTCTTGTACAATAAAGCCACTTTCCTAATCTGGAGAGCAGCTCTGGGGGCCACTGCAGTGTCCATCCTCGTTGGTCATTACTGGTGGGGGGCAGAGAGGGAGCCCAGCCCCAGTGTTCAGCTGGGCCATGTGAAGACCCCATCCAATTTCACATAATAGCAGCCTGTAGAGCCTGCACAACTGAATGCCTGCCTCAGAAGCTCATTTACATTTTAAATGAACCTGCTGATGCCTTTGGGCAATCTTGATGGTTAATAGCTTAGCAGTAAAACATACCATTCTTTTCTCCCCTCTAAAATAAACAAACAAATACATCTAGGCATCAGAGCATCTCTTCTCTGGGTAGGTGCTTTATCTCTAGTATGAGGTCTGCATTTTAAAGGCATTTCTAGTTCTTTTAAGCACTTCTAAATCCCTGATATAGGCAGTGGCACTGGATCTCTTTCTTTCCTCATAAAAAACTAAAGAAAACAGCATCATACACACGCACAAAAAAAATCCAAAACTCTTTCACAAACATCCTGGACTCCTTATCGTGATCCCCACAAAGGACAACACCACACTGCCATCCTTTTGCACAGGCAAAGCAGTTCACTGTCACAGCACTTTCCTTAATACCTCAGTAATCCTTAGAGCTACTTAAAGTAAATTCCACTGGTAATGGGGAGATGAACTGACTGTTAGCAGGTTTCCCCTCCGTGCACCTTGGTTCTAAACAGGATCATTGTGATGGGGATTTGACTACAAACACCCATCAGCCACATTAGGTGAGATGAGCAAGCACAGCTTTTTGTGATTAAACCTTCTCTGGGAGATGCCTTGGTTGATTTACAGTGATTGCCCAGACACCGAGCTGAAGGTATTTCTGTTTGCTGCTCATCCTTGCTGCAGTTTTTAGATAGCACTCATCCATCTTCCACTGGCCAAATTCTCACCCTGTAGCTTCCCTCCACAGCCTATATCCTGTTTCTGATTTGCTGCCGTTCCTTTCAAGGACATCTGTGTTGCAGATGAGTCTTAGGACAAATAAGCATCAAACTACCTTCTGCTTCTCAATATAGTGGCCATGACCAGGAGAGATTGCAGAACTGCTGAGTGAAGATAATAGAAAATTTCACATTTTGTTTTCAGTCCAACACTCAAAGCAAGCTGGAGAGGAATTCTTTTGTGAATAAACGACTACAGATACACATAGAGCTATTGCTGGTCAGATGATGGCAGCTATACATCTTTAAAAGTGCCTCCAACTCCCTCAGGAAAGATGCAGGTATAGGAACATAACACAAATCACCTGTGGGCAGACTGAACAGTAGCAGGTGATGGAGAGGGAATTAAAGGAAATTGTGATGTTTCCCCTGGGACTTACAAGAGCAAGTTGCACAGCTCTCCAGAGAATGAGATGATCAAAAACAGGAAAAGGGGATCCAAGCTTGCCAGATGGGTTACACGTTTCCTTTGCAGGTCCCCCTCGAGGCTGATGCCATCCCTTGAGCCAGCTCTTTGGAAACCTGCTGCCATAAATGCCTCCCTCCAAGCATCTGAGGCTGGAGGAAGCACTCTGAAAGATGCTGTTCTGAGTCCCTTGTGCTGCACTCATGTGATTTCTCTGGCGTTTAGCACTCTGAAAGGCAAATGTCAGCACAGTGCTCTCTCCATCAGCCACTGCAGAAGTCTGAGCTGACACCCTTTCAAGCTTGTCCAAAGAGCACATGCAAGCAAGTGCTGTGCCTTATGGCAGAGCCACCAGTGCTGTGCTGCTGAAACGAGAGCTTTGGCCAGGCTGCCTGACAGGAAACCGAGTGGGAAAATGCTGGCTGCGGTTTCACTGGAGCCTCCATGGCAGATGGGGCCAACATTTCAATAAGTCTTCTGAGCAGATGAGCTAAATGTTTTAGACCACGTAAGTGCTGATTAGAGAGGCCTTGTGTGTGTCCCGGTGCTAACGTGTCAACTTTGCAAAAGCAAGAAAGACAAGGTTGCTGTAGTAACAGAAGTGAAGTGGCAAGAGAGAAGTCAGTGAAAGGTAAGGAAAGGCTTTGAAAGGGTAAAGCTCAAACCTGCCTTTGGCTTCTGGCTTTCTATGGAGATGGGCTGAAACAGAATGGGAGATCACATGCAGATTTAAGAGGGTAAGATCGGTTACAGCCAAACAGAGGTTGATAAGAGGCAAGGACTAGTGGAAAGTAGATGTGTGAGCTGCAAGGAGAGGGGTTTACAAGAGACCTGTCTCCAGACAGTCTTGCAACTTATTTTCCTCCAAAATATATTCCTTAGTGGACACGCCAGATTGGGAACAGCACTAGGAGCCCAGAATGTGCTAGCCTTGAAAACCAGATTTAGCAAGAGAAGGAGGAAGTAGTCTGTTTGTTTACTGAAAAGCTCTCCCGGGACAGCAACAATCTGCAGCATTGATTAGGAATAAAGGGAACACATAAATTGGGTATTAATTTGTAAAATGAAGCTTAAATGTTTTGCAAGAATATAAGGTGGCACAGTTACCTGTATCTGGTTCTTTGTGATTTAGGAGTGCCTCCTGTGTCCTCCTGCATTGTCTGCACTGTGCTCTCCCCAGACTCCTCAGACTCACTAGCAGGGACTGCCCAGGCAAGATCACAACTTTGGATTTTTTCCAGTTACTACTGATCTGTAGAAGCTGCAGCATATCCACCCACAGTGTGAGGATGGTATGGCACTGGGATCCAGGCAGAAGTGTTTGTGTGGGCAGATGATGAGAGGACAGAGAACAACCTATTACTCACTCACAAATGAGAGTCTCTGATGGGATGTGATCTGAGAAAACAAAATCCTTGAGGAAGTGACGGAATATCAAAATTGAGCATTGGAATGAAAGGTTATAAGCCATTTCTCTTTGATGCTATCTTTTTCCCCCATGGGACAGAAACAAATTGTTCAAAGTCCCCTATGAAGTCATCAGTTAAAGACAGAAGAAGCACATCAGAATGGAATTAGACCTCATGGGCCAAACCTCAGTGTTCAGCTGAGAATTGTAAACTAACAGCAACGGTCAGTCCTGGAATCTGAGCCCTCAGTAAAACAAGAATCCAAAAATAGAATTGCAGAGGGGTTGGGTCAGCACATCCACTGGCAAGCAGCTCTTGGGGCAAAATAAAGAGCTCTTCACTGGATCATTGCACTTGGAACTCGGAGGGAGACATCTGGTAACTTCTCCCCCTGAAATCCACAACCTCTCCCTTGTCTCCAGGGGCCTGCAGAGCTGGTGTCCCTTTTCTGCAGGGGAAGATTTTCTTCCTCAATTCTCCCTTTATTTCCCAATTCATTTTTTTGATCAGGAAAGTGGAAATTGGAGATGTTCATCTCAGCTGCAGAAATGTTCCTGACAGTGCAGTATCACGTGCATTTGTCAGTCCTGCTCTCAGCAGCTAAAGCAAAGAAGCTCCATCACTTTTGCTATGGCAACCACTCCATGCACTTTAGTTAAACTTCACTTAACTTCTTTTCCCTTGGTGATACTCAGCTGGAATTGTCCTTCCCATGGTCAAAAAGACTGCAACAGCCACTTTGAATTCCAGCTGTATGGACAGAAATCAAAGGCTCAGCCAGCCCAGCCACTTTGACAGTGGCAGTGCAAACTGCCTAAATTAAAACATCTGCAGTGTCTTTACCTAGGCAAATAAATCCAAATTAATTCAATCTTACAGAGGAAAGTTTGTTTATTCATTAAACAGAGTAAAATGGTGAGTCAATTTGTAGACACCTGGGCTGGTATCAGCCTTCTGACACTGCAGTGTGAAACTGGCAGCCCACGTTTAAAGCAAGCTGAAAAAATCTCACTCATCCATCTTCTAGACAAACAAAGAAGGAGAGAATCAATTTTAAGGTGTCTCCTTATTTTAGGGGGGATGATGGGTGATCAAGGAGCCTTCTTCAGAGTTCACCTTCTCCTTCCCATTTCTGGGAGAGTCTCTTTCCAAATTTCTGAAGATAAGTAACTCTTCCAGAACTCCTGTGTCAACCTCCTCCTCCCTGCCTGTGCTGGCCCTGTGATATGTCTTGTCTCCAAGATATTCCTTATCAGGGAGTGATTAATGGCACAGTGACGTCAACTGGAAAATATCCCCAAACCTGGTTATCATTGTCTTAGATGTCTGTCATCCCAAATTCCTGATCCTTTGGAGCCATTGTATGAAGATGAACTTATCCTGCTACTGGTGAAATAGGAAAGAAATTTAGGAACTATTAGCCTTTGAGGCACAAATTAAAAGTAGTGGCATTTCTGTTAATTCCCTTAGAGTCATTGCATTTACTTCCTGCTTTGTTGTTATTTAATCTGTTTGTGCTATTTATACATTTGAATGTCACAGGTTTGAATCTGATCCAAATGATTTCTCAATAAATCATGAGTAATCTTGGGGAAATCAGAGGTGTGCTGGGGAGTTCAGATGAAATCATAATTTCCAAAAGCTTTCTTCCAGGGAGATTTCTGTCCCCCAGAGGATCTGGGGAATGCATGCAGGCAATTTAAAGTCTAGGGATTAGATTATTTGCAAAGTCCCAGTCCAGTTTGTTTTACTCCTCCAGCTTGTCATATTACCAGTCCACTTTGCACAGAATGTTACCTGGTGGTAAACAGATTTGCCTGGAATTGTAGATTGCTTTGCAGCCTGGATATTTGTAAACCTCAGGATATTTGTAAACAGAGAGACAAAGCAAGAAGTAACTGTGTGCATATATATATGGACATATACATATGCAAATCTTTTCTGCAACTTTGCTCACATCTTGAGTTGCACAGGTTTAATCCTGGCTGCTGCTGAGATATTGAGATTCAGAGGCTTCAAGTCCTTGAGCAATAGCTCTGGATTGTGCAGAAACCATTGGTGACACGACTGCTGTGTGCAGGTGCTGGTGCAGTTTTCTTCCACATGACTTTGCCGGTGCTGAAGGGCTCCTGGTATTCCAGCTCTGGATTCCAAGCAGACACAGTGTCACCTAGAGGAGAAAGCACGGCCATGCACACCGAGATACAAAGGGAATATATCTTTTAGGAGAATAAATGTCCCAAATGAAACTAGTGTCTGTACTAAGGCAGTTTTTCCTTCCTCATTATCCTTCTGGGCTCTGTGTGTGCGTGGGCACAGGGCATGGCATGAAGGTTTCTTGGGAAACTCCTTTGTGATAAACCATAAAGAATATCTCAGTGATCTGGGTCATTTATGTCTTTGTATTATCTCCTCCTTATATCCCTTCTCAAGAGCACGGTGGGCTAACAATAACTTTGATACTTCAGTGCCCAGTTTGAAATGTAGAAATAGCTCAGATAGTGAATTATTCTTTTGTAACTGGAGACAAGAGCCAGCAGGAGCCAGAAGGAGGATGATTGGCTTGCATTCACGTTCTCCTTCTAAAGGCCCTGCTGTTTCTTTGCCTCTACTGTACAGGAAGCAGACAAGCTGTTATTTCTTCTTGTTGAGTACAATAGGGCTTGGAAGAAATGTGTTGGGGTAATATTAACTGCCTGTATTGAAAATCTTGGCAGACTTAACTCAGTCCTGTACCTTTGCAAGATGTGATAGATAAATGAATTATTGAGCAGTTCACTGCATGGGAGGTATTTCAGTCCTGCTGTAGAATAAAAGATCTTTCCTCCATGGGCATTTCAGACCATCGTGCTGGTTTTGGCCAAAGTTTCCTTGTGCATGTCCCTGCCATGCAGCCTCTCCTACTTTTGGAGAGCTGGTATAATTCGTCCCCACAGATGGATATATTTATTTTATAAAGCACCCAGACAACTCACTGGCATTTATACTTCTTAATGATAGGCATTAGGAGAACATTAAACATAGTGGTCCTGGGGTTCGTCACTTGATTGCGTGTTAGGATTTCATGCCGTGTAGGAGGGGGAAATGAGGACTAACAATAACAGCTTCAAAATATGCTCTTCAGTGAAAGTAAGAGCAGTTCCAAAAAGGCTCTTGTGTGGGAGAGGCATTGACACAAGCTGGCAGGAAAGGTGATCACAGTCCAGAGCCAATTGTGCCCAGGTCTTGGAAGATAAACATCCATGAGTAGGGATAGCTTTACATGAGTGAATTCCTCCCCAAGAAATGCAGATGACAAGCTCATTTGGAGAGCATTTCTTGAGATGCAATCAGCTGCCTCCAGGCTTTTGAAACAGAGTGTTATTTAGATACTACCTCCTGGGAAAAGGAGTTTAAGAGACCTTTTGTTTAAAAGTATTTTCTTTAACCAAGCCCAGTAATTATAGTCAGAGGACATGCTAGGATCACATACAAAGGTCACAGGAACCCCATTTAATTTAAGAAAAATAAAGGTACTACTGGTACAGAGAAAACTGAAAAATAACAGAGGATAACCCGGATACAAACCTTCCATTCAAGGTTAAGTGCCAGAGTTTCAGAGTTCTGGGTTACAGAATTTCAGGATCACAGCTGGGGGCATGGAAGGTCTTGAATCTGCATGAGAGGAGAAATAGCAAGTCTAATGTTCCTGCTTCCCATTAATAGAGAACAAGTCTCAGTTCTTCATACCACTAGATCTCATCTCTGCCAGCTCTTGGTAGACATTGAAGTCACAGCATAAGTGTTCTGCTCTATAGCAGGACATATGAGTAACTCTACAAAAAAACGTCAATTCTTACAGGGCATTTTAAAATTATTTTTTCTTATTATAAGCCACTAAGAGTTCTTAAAGGTTAGGTTTGGCTCAGCAAGCATGAGTTTTTGCAAAGAAGCACCTCACTTGTTAGGTGACACAAGAATAACTCCAATTTACATTTAGAGGACACGAGTAAGAGGTCGTATAGGCATTTATTTGGCAAACAGAGCTATTAGTCGTATTTATTGTAAGATTAGACACAAGGCTGAGATGTGCTGAGCACGAGCTGATCACTTGCGACTTCACTGGATGTGAGGGGCAGTTTGCAGGATTTTGTGCCACTCTGGATCTTCCATACCCAAGACTGTTTTAGAAGGCTGCAGTGAGTAATTTTGAGATGATTTGATGATTGATTCCTGAACTGGGAGCTTGTTTGCCCAGACACTGCTTGTGCTCCCTCTGTAGCTGGTGGGATTCAGTCACCTGCAGCATAATACTTAGTTTCCATAAGAACAGCAGACCTGACTTACAGATGTCTTTAATATCTGGTACATCAGTTCATTTTAATTCAGAATCCTCTACCCACCCAGCTGTCCCTGTCCTATTGACTTGGAAGAGTCACTCTGTGTAGGCCATAAAATCATAATTACGCAGGTGATTTCTGAGCACTTGTATGCAGTGAGTTACATGCAGGACTTCCTGTAAATATGATGGTAATTTACTATTCAGCACTTTTGTGCTGTTATTGTTGAGATAAAGGTAGATACCTGCAGAAGAAATGGGGTGAATTGGTTCAGATCTTGGTACTCTGAAGCATCTGACTGGAATAGACATGAATTTGTTAATAAGAGCCCACGAAGTTTTTTCAGTTGTTATCACGACAGGGGGAGTGTGCATGTATTTTATAATCATTTGTGATCATATTCCTGGTGTGTTCCTGTAGGCTAATAGGTACAGGAACCCCATAATGCCTTACTCATAGCAAGCTAATTGATAGTGGGTTGGGGACTGTGCTTAGCATATGACAAACCTCATATTTTAGGAAAGGGAGAAAAGTGGAGAGGAGAAATCCTATTAAGTCTTGTCCTCCACTAACACCGGACATACTGCACATCAAATCCTCTGCTTGTGTGTTAATCACCCCACTCATTAAGCAGTGGAAGCTGATTAAACAAAAGTCACTCAGAGGGTCTGATGATGGAGGCTGTGTTAAGTTCCAAAGCAGATCAAATTAGATGGCTGGATAAGTATTTGCATACATTAACATTAAATAGCCCTTTCTTTTGTAAAGATCCAGGCAATGTCTTTCTGCATGAAGCATCAGGATTTTAATCATATTTTCTCATGATTAGTTCACTTAGGTTTCTAATATTGCAGGTCTGTATCTACAAACTAAGAGATGATACTTCATTAAAAAATCATTAATAAATATATGTTAGGTAAGTGTAAAGATTGATAGGAAGGTTGTTCCTTTTAAATCAACATGCATGGAACAGCTGAAGCTACATTTTGTGTTGCTTTAGATTCAGGAGTCATTGAGATCTAAATCCCCAGTGACCTAGAGATTAGATGTGCTCAGTGTCCCGAGTCATCCAGACCCTCTGTTATCTGTGTGGTGTATTAATGCCATTTCTGTTGTGTTTCTGAGCAGGGGTTATCCAATCTTGCAGTGTCATTTCAAGTTCCAGCATTATGAAAACCCGTGGTGCCAGATCAGGTGCGGGTAGGTAACCACATACAGAATTATTTGTACTATTTCCCAGCGTTTCCTGTGCTGCTTCTGACACACTGGACCTTCAGGGATCCCACTGAAATTTGTCAGCTGCATGTCTTCTGCCCCTTGTACAGGAAAGGAGGTGCTTCTGGCACTTCCAGCACAGACCATCACCTGTGAGTGATTGTGGGAGGAACAGTGCCCACCTTCATGCCCTCAGGAATGAGACTTTCTGCTCAGGACTGCTCACAGGCAAATAAATAGGAAGCACTAAGCAGGAAAACTTCTTTCATTTACCTCCAGCATGAGAGTATCTGTGTGTAATTATGGTCAGAATGTGTCACCTTTGCCAGTATATCCATAGTAACAGGTCTGTATTGTCCTGTGCAGCAGTGAGTTCCCACGTGTTGCAAGATTTTTTAAAAATAACAGCAAAAGAAGTGACAAAATGCAGCCATTGGCAGGTGGCAAAGTAGGGGGAAAAAAAGAGAGCAGCCATAAAGCTTTATCATTCCTTTCCTGCAGAATAAATTCAAATGCACTCTCCCCTATCAGTTTTAAGCAGACAGATGACAGATGCCTGCAGACTAGAAAGGCTCGATAATATTGCATTATTATTATGGCTCCTTTAGAGAGGATAACATTTCAACTATTACAATGACTTGCTTTGTGCTGGCTCATTGTTAACGACCTACTTTATCACCATCAGTAACCTGAATAGCAGAGCTCTCTCTGGATATGGTAATCGAGAATCGATTTGCAGCGGAGCTGAGCCCGCCTGCCACTACTGGGGTCTCAGCTGGCTGGAGATGAGGAGTGACTTCCAACCTGTTCATTTTTCTTTCTCCTTTAAAAGCTGGTTAGGTACAGACCAGTACCACCTCACTGGTACATACCTGAGTCTCTCTCACTGCAAAACAAGCCTATGTCATGCTTCTGGGATGAAACCTTGTGAAAAGTCCTGGTCTATCAGGATTTGCCGTCAGACTGCAAGTAGTTGACTCAGCCAGTAACTCCTGACAGGTATAAACAGCTGAGAAAACATCTTCCCGGGAGAAAAAAAATCCTTTTGCATCATTACCTAAAGACTAAATATCCCTGTGGGTGGGCATTGCTGGGTCCACCAGAGTTCAGGTTCTTTGGCCATGGTGTACACAAAGGATCACTAACTACTTCTTGATGCTGATGATATTATCCTTTTAACACACGCATTTTTTTTAAATCTCACTAGTAGGAATAGGTCTCAGCACTGAGACTCTCTCACTGTATTTTAAGCCCGGCAATCAATAATCAGAAAACCTTACAGGTTTATCACATAACTAAACTGAAAACCTAAGGGTGTTTCTCAAATCAGATTTGAGCTGTCTGCAGTCCACTGTATCACTTATGTTATGAAAGGGAGGCTGGTTACCTTCTGCCTTCAAAGAGAAACAGAAGCCCCAGATGTCTGTTTTTCTACAATAGGAGATGTTCTTTGAAGTCTGCATGTCCGTCTGAAATCTGACAGATAATCTCCAAAGCAGTGTGTTACAATAGATATAATCTGTATTCTTGTCCCCAAACACCCTCTAAATTCAGACCCTCTGAATACTCAGGCTGTCAAGAGATTCTTTAATTCACTTCCCTGCCCTTGGACACAGATCCATTCCCTCTTCTGAGAAGAGGTTGAAAAGTTCCCCAGTTTGATGTCACTAAACACCTCAAGGGTTCTGCTCAAAGAATCCGTGAGAAGAGGTGCTTTCTAGGTTATTTTTGTGTGAATGATTGGGTTCGTCTGAAATGGACAGAAAGTACCATCTCAGGAGCCTCCTGTCCTTATAAAGATCAGAGTGTGACAGTAGTTTCTACAGCAATAGAGTGAAAGAACTTGGATTACCTCTCAGGGCACTGAGAATATGATCTGAACCCTAATATAACACAGATGAAATTTCTCCCATTCTGCAGAAGAATGAAAGATGTTGCTACCTAGTGGTGACTCACTATGTCATGAAATGTCTGATGAAATATTATCCCATCAGTCAAGGGGACCAGGGCATGAGAACCTCCAAAAACACAAGAAGATCCATTCTGGATACAGCAGAAATCCTTCCACCTCTAGGGGGGCTGGTGGAGAGAGGCACAGTTTGAGCTGCTCCAGTTGGTCCCTCAAGTCTTTGTTTTCTTTGTCACTTGATAGATCCCTTCCAAAGCACCAAGGAAAAAGAAAGTCATGGCTCATAATTGCTCATTATGAATTGTTACAGCTCCTTGAGTCCAATCAGCATTTGTGAGCCAGTCTTCCAGCACTGGCATTATGAGATGTATTTATTCCATATTAATTAGTGAACACATTTGGGATAACTGAGCATCTTCGTCTTGGGATATTAGACTTCCAGAGAAGCTGCTCACCTCAGGCAAAGATATCCCCCAGTAAGCAGATTCCCACTGGGCAAAGCTCATTAATTAATCAAAAGCTCTGGATTAGCATTTTGAAGCCAGGCATGGAAGTGACCAGCTAGGAGTAGCTGAATAAAAATTAAACCCGACTGCCTCATGACAGCAGCACACAGCTGCACTCTCTCCATTTCCCTTCTGACTTCTCCATTTCCCCACGAGGATATTCAGCTTCTGCAGAATCTGTCAGGTATTCTTTCATTTCCTTCAGAAAGTCCTGGTAGTGCCTGTAAGAAAAGTGGGGAACGGGGAATTTGGCAACACAAGGAAATGACAGTGCCGGAGGTGGTTGGAAAACACTGTCAGTTTTAAGACTCTCTCATCCTAGAGACTTCAAGATTTTAAGCTCCTTAATGGGAGCAGTCTTAAAGAGGGTGATATTATAGAAGTGTTTAGAAGGAGAAAAGCCTTCTGTTGCATAGAACTTATATAATGCTGACTCAGCTCGTCTGATGGATGAGACAAAGGGAGGGTTGGCAGCAAAATGGGCCTGGTGCAAACCACAGTGCCCTGGTGGGGAACTGGTGAGCAGGAGGTGATGGGGGATTTAGAGATGCTGATCACAAAGGAAGTTTTAGATCCTGGCAGTTCTATGTAGGCACAAAAGTATTTACTATACTGTTCTGTCTGCAGTGCAGTGATGAAGCCTCAGCCTTGGTCTAGGAAGATGAGTGTCCCACTGCAGTCAATAAAGAGAAGTTCACCCCCTGTTGAGGCTCCTTGCACTGGCCAAAGTGAAGTTTTATACACATTCCCCCAGGTAATCTCATACTCTTATGGATTAGCCTCTTCTTTTGATGACTGCTGAGAGAAGGCAGCAGTCACCTTCTTCTTGTCTGTACTCTAGTTTTTATAGAAGGAAAATTTGAAAGTTTCAGGGGTTTCAGACAGACTCATCCCTTTTGTCCCTCATCTTGGAATCTCAGCTTTCATGACCACAGGTGGAAGGTGTAAATTTCCCTGTGAGGCCTGGTAATCATGTCTGTATCAGCAAAATGAAAAACTGTTCCTGTTCAGCCCATGAGCATGACCTGACCTCTCCTTGAACTGCAAGCAAACATCTCCAATGCTGATTTAAGGGTTTTGTGTTATGACTCTTGGCTCTGCTTAAGGCAGTGCCTGACATGCCCTGCTTCAACACCTCAATCAAGAGAAAATCTCAAATCAGACAGATGGATAATATAGTCAAACCTCAAAACTGATTGAGCCACTGCCTAATGAGTTTTCAGTTTAAGCAGACATGACAGATTAAGGGTAGAAAAAGGACTGCTTTTCCTCCTGTATCACTCTATTCATTCTGTCAGAGAAAAGAAAACTCTGACTGACTTAAAACCCCATCAAGTTTAATACTGGGCTGAGGGAGATGAGGACCTTGGTGCCAGCCGTGGCTTCTGTGACCAAGGCCAGCAGCTGGCCAGGGCTGGGATGTCCTCTAGTGGAGCTGCAGGAAAGAAACTCAGCTTTCTGGAAAGAAGCTGATAATAGCTTCCCTAAGCATTGCTTTGGCTTCCTGCAGAGAGAAGTCTGGAGAGTTCCAGATATTTTTGTCAGCTGTTAAATTCAGCACACTGTTGCCATTACGGGCCTCTCTGAGAGCCCCATCACTCCCAGCATGAATCCTGCTTTGCAACACTGAATAAAGAGAAGTACTTGCCTTGCCTGCAAGAAGGAGAGAGATAATGCTCCTACATTTCCATAGGGGCTGTAAAGCAGACATGAAGGGGCTGTGGTGCCAGGATTCTCTGGGTGCTTTGAGCTCAGTTGGTGTGCAGGCACAGAGCTCTGGCTCTGTGTGAATGCCTCCCCACTTTAGGATCACACGGTGGATGAGTTTGAAATGAGGCCCCATCTCTAAACAGGAAGGAATCTTGGTCACATACATGAAGCAGAAAGTTTAAGGGAAGTTCATCCTAAAGCTTGGGTCACAGCAGCACATTTCACCTGTCTGAGGTGGGAGGATAGATTTAGCCTCTGCCAGTTTTTAAAAAGCCATAGTCAACTGAAGTTGCCAAGTGTTGGGAAACACTGTAAAATTCAGCTGGTGCCTCTGTCTGAGGGGAAAGTGATGAACAACTCTGGTGTTACATTTCTCCATAGGAGAAGAAATAGGTGCAGCCTGAAGAAGCCAAGACTTATCTTTCACCCAAAGTGCTTAAAATTAGTTCAACTTGAAGTAAATATTCCACTACCCAGCCTGCTTTGTTAGTAATGCAAGAGTAATAGAAAAAAATATATTGACAGAACTGTGTCTGCAGAGTAGAGAGCAAAGCCTGCCCGTGCTCACAGGGAAGACTATTACCGATTGCTGCAAGAGTGTTTTTCAAAATGGTTTATAAGGCATCAGCAAGTCTTTAATTTAACTGTGTGCCATTATTACATGCTGAGTGTGGTTTATTATTGTGCTAATAAACCATAAAGAAGACTCTATAACTTCATTACCACAGTCAATTGCCATGTGCAGTGTTAATTTGCCAACAGATCATTAATTGCCGGTACTCGATGCAATGTAGACATAAAGCAAAACTATGGGGCAGAGTTTCTTTTCCAGATTCTGTTCTGCTGACAGCAGTAAGACTAAGCACACAAGAAATAGCTGTGATTTGCCAGCAGAAAGGCTTAGGAGAAGGAAGCCATGCAGGTAGAATCATGGAATCAGAGAATAATTTGAGTTGTAAGACACCTTTAAAGGCCACCTAATCCCACACCCCTGCCATGGGCAGAGATATTTCAATTATATCAGGCTGCTCAGAGCCCTGTCCAACCCGAACTTGCATGTTCCCAGTAGTGTGCCAAGGTGTTAGCACCCTCATCATAATAAAACTTCTTTATAGCTAATCTAAATCAACACTCTTTTAGTTTAAAATCATCACCCCTTGTTCTATTGCCACAGGCCCTACTAAAAAGTCTCTCCCCATGTTTCTTATAGCCCCTCTTTAAGCAGTTGAAAGCTACAATAAGGAATCCCCAGTGATTTCTGTTCCCCGGGCTGAACAACCCCCAGTTCTCCCAGTTCTGTCCTCTCAGTACTCCCCTGACTGACCTCTTGGCCCAATAAAGGCAGTTTTCAAATAAAAACAGATGTATTCTCATTTGAACCTTTAAAAATCCATTTTTTACACTATGTAAGGGTTTCACAAATGTAACTGGGAGTAACATTTTTCCATAGGGGGAAAACCAAACCAAAATATCTCATTTAGCTGAAATCTCTTCAGTAAAGTGCTATATTTGGTCTATTTTGGGGGATCTATTTTGCACATAAAGTTGGTTTCATCCTCCTTGTCTACCTAACAGAGTACCTCATGCACATATAGAGTTGTATATATGTTGACCTCCATGGTCAACAACAGCTTAAAGTGCCTTGGGAAAGCTGCTGGAGTAGGAAAATGCAGTTTAATGCTGACAGAAATAAAGATGTTTACATCACTACAGCAACACAAAACAAAACATTTTGCTTTTGAAATAGTGGAAATGCCAAAACATCCTTAAAAATCTCTGATCCTGTGGGAAGTTCATCTTTTGTCTGATTCACAATAAACCTGAACACTGGAATTTTATCTGGGGATGAAATTCCAAATTGTACTCTGCTGCATCAGTGCATTTTTTCCAGTTTCAGAGCAAAAATGTAATGGTCCTGATGCTGCATGTGGTGTAGCTCTCTCTCTTAATGATGCCATTAGAACAGGGAATTTTTTTAATGCTCACTTTCCCTGGAGATATACAGCCCCACTCAATTCAGGTACAATATGGGGTTTATTAAGCTTCACAGGAGGTGATCTTTAAATTCCAATCCAGATTTGCCAGCATACTAATGCCCTGTTGCAAAGGTCTTACACTTTATTACCTGGGAATCTGAAAGGCTGTAAGGTGATAAAAAATTCCTGCCAGAGTCAGTGTGGGGTATTCCTTTACTTATGCACCCCAGAGGATTTATAGAGACTTGATGCTGTGAGACAGAGATGGAAATGTGCTCTGCAGCTCCCACCACCTGAGGTAGCCCTGAGCCCTGTTCTGGGGAAAGAGCTGGTGTCCAACTGGGAAGTTTCTGTGGCTCTGATGACAAGGTGGCAATGCAACACCATGGTCAACTTTACCCTGAAGCTTGTTCCTAATTAGTAGGAAGGGGAAAAATACAAGTGAGAGAGCACCTGAAAGTTTAAGGGCATTAATTGCCTCCCAGCTGTCAGGGTAGTAATTAAATTCATCTTGTTGACTTCAGCTTTGTTGTGATTATGTGAAATTAATCTTCAAGCACACTGAAAGCTTCCACTGCTGTCTGTTTTACTGCTGAAACCAGCAAATCCCAAACAATATGCAAAGAAGCATTGGCATGTGTTTGGCAGTCACCCAACTAAAAATGTTAGAGAAATGCAATCAAACTTTTTTCCAGGTTTGCTTTTGTGCACTGCTTTTCCGCTTCTTTTTTCTCACAACCAAGTAAAACTATATCTATCTCTCTGGAAGGGCAGAAACTCAACTGACAAATCATTTGAGGAGGTCACAAAAGTCCAGTTGCAATTCTTCTCCAGATCCTTAGCTCAAGCTGGATTAGATGTAAAGGATTACTTGGAAATTTCAGCTCTCAAAGAACAAATCCCTCCTGCTTTTTAACTTTTGATTAGTGCTGTCAGCCTCCCGGTGCTGTACATCACACACAATTAAAAGCAGTTTCTGCCCCAGAAAGCTGGAACTCAAACCCCCTGCTTAGTATGCAAAGGCATTACCTGACTTGTGCATATGTGTTAAAAATTAATGCATCAATGTAGTCAGCGAAAGCTTGCTATTAACATCAACTGGTACTCTAAGCCCTTTTTATGTAAGTGAGGTGTTCATAAATACGTTCATGCATTTTACATCCCTGCATTCAGAAAATAATGTCATTTTTCCATGAATATATAAATATCCCTGTAGCTGTAGTTACTGTATTAATTAAATGATGTTCACTCTTAAGCAGGGATGTACCAAGGAGTAATCGATAGGGTTGGTGCTCACATCTGGGCAGAAATAATGTTTATTATCGCTGCTTGCTGCTTTTAGCTGCTAGGTTCTGCCTATGAGAATTTGATAAAACTGCCAGCATGATTTAGTTTTTCCTGTTATATTTTGATGTCATCTTTGAGAAGCCAGAAACCTCAGTAACCAAAACCTGCAGCAAGAATCTCACACTTCTCAAGGTAAGAGGTAATCAGGTACTTCATGATGTGTGAGATCTATGTGGAAGAAAAAAACAATGAAACCTATATTGTGTGGACAAGAAAGCAGCAGAAGAGCAGCAGAAATCAGTATTATTTGTCTCCTGAGTGTGAACATTGAGTTAATATTGTTGAGTTGCATTCACTGAACAAGTCACTGCAGGTGAACTGAATGCCTGAACTCCCCTGCAATCAGTGCTCCCTTGTGCCTGCTTTAACAACAGAAACTCCATGGAGGATCCTCTTTCCCTTATCCTTGGAGTGAGCAGTTGGCACAATAAGGGAACTGGGATGAAGGAATTTGTAGTGCTGAATTTCCTATGTCTTTGTAACAATATTCAGTAGCCATTACCAAAGGAGGACATTCAGTGGTCCCAGAGATGTTGCACCTATGAAAGGTACCTGGAAGCTGTGTATTCAAGATGTAGAACATTAGGAAGTGCTGGGATGTAGCTGGGTCCTCTCCAACTCCCCAGAAATTTGCTCAGATGTATTGCTCCATTGTCTGATTGACTGAAAAATCCAGAGATCTCTTATCTGGATATTCATCCCACTTCTTTGCGGCACCTACCTAATTCTGCAGCTGATCAGAGACGGTTACAATCAATATCTGCCTCTGCAGGCTGTGTACAAAGGCTTCACAGGATTCCTTTGGGGGTAAGTATTTGACACCAGTCTGGATGATGGAGAGCCCTACTGACTCTTTTTACCTTCAAGGGCCACATTCAGTCCTGTGAGGCTGTGTTACAACACATAACCCCTGTTCCTTGCCTCTAATACAGGTTATGCTGTACAAAAAATGTCAACTGAGAGAGGGCAGAGCTCAATTTTCCAGAGCTTGTATTACAAGGAGAGGGTTTGCACGTGAAAGCAGCTGCTGGATGCACAGCCTGGCTGCTGACGTGGCCAGCCTGCTTCTGAAACCATTTGTTTTCCTGAATCTTACTAGGTATTGCCTTACAGTCTAAATTTGCAGAAGTCCTAGTACAAACTAAAAACACTGGGGTATTTTTACCCTTCTGGAAACTGAGAATTCTTAATAAGCTGAGTATTATCCATGATTAATTCCACTGCCATTGGCTACACACCTGGCAAGCATCCCAAACCACAGGCTTGTGTTCTAGCTTAGGGCAACACTTGGCCTTGCTGTTTGCCAGCTCTCCCTGAAGGGAAGAGCCATGAGGAATTGCTGCCAACACTTGGAATATTGCAGGACAGAAGTGTCCATCAGCAGGAAGAGATGAGGCTCAGATAAATCTTCTTTCCTTCATTGACTGCATGATCCAAAAGTTCTCGTTTGGATTTCAGAGGGAAATACATACTTATCCATGTGGGGTGGAGCTGCATTGGATCTCTAGGTAAACCTCTAAGTAATAGAGTTTTGGGAAATCTAGTTAAAGTCCCTGTATCAAGGAAGGTCAAGTGTGCTCTGTTAGGTCAATCTGACCTATTTAACTGGGTTAAGGAACCTAATTGCTGTAAGCTGTCTCTGCAGCCTGTAGATAGAACCTGTAAAAACAAGGAATAGCCCACCTAAGGTATGGTCTAAGGAGAATTGAAATGAAGATTGTAAGACACAGTGTGGAGAGTGAGGGAAGACAAACCACTGCAAAGTGTGTTATGTTCTGAAGGAAGTGCTGAGGTTCCTGAAGTTCATTGTCCCAAGACCTGCTGACACCTGCTTTAGCAGAGCTTGCCCTAGGCCTTTGCATGGGTTTGACTCATCTTCTAAGATCCCTGAGAAAATAAATTGCAGGCTTGGGGTACAACCTAATTGCTCATTTGGTGACCAAAACTAATTTTCTCATACAGTTTGACTATGCTCAGTGGAAAGTCCTCTGGTAGGTGCATCCACCACAGAAGTTTCCTGAGGTTGTAATTCTGAAATTTCATACCTACTCCACAAACTTTTCAATCCACCCTCACAGCCCAGTGGTCCATCCCAGTGGAGGAGGGCACCACAGCTGGGGTTTGCAGTTCCCCATCAGGGTGGTGCTGCTGGTATCAAAGCCCAGCTGGAGCAGCTGAGGCTGGGGGGAATGTATTGGCTTGCAAAGCAGGATGTGACCACAAGTATGTATTCTATCACCAGCTGTTAAAAACCAGGTGAGGCAGTGTTCTTTATCTTTTCCACAACCCAGCCTTCCTCCAGGAGATACCTCCTGTTAATGGGCCATGGAGTCCCAGTGCATGGCTGATAAAATTCCATCATCCCATCGGGAGATGCTCCAGCCAGAGGGAGGAGCCAAGCATTTCCTACCCAGATCAAATCTGAGATTTGGAACATCAGAGCAGCCTTTTCCCACTGGATTCCAGAGGAAAACCAGACCCTTCCACATCATCACTGGACCTTTGGAGGAAAACTGCACCTTCTACAGGAGCACTGCTCCAGCAGAACCACATCTGTCACTGCAGGAGGATGCAGCCACCATTGAATGGCACTGCACCAACACCCTGACTGATGGGGTGTCAGGTTGTGTTCTGTTTGGGTTTGGGGTTTTTTTGTGTTTTTTTTAATACTGTATTTCTATTTTAATTTTTCCTAGTAAAGAGCTGTTATTCCTATTCCCATATCTTTGCCCAAAAGCTCCTTAATTTCAAAATTATAATAATTTTGAGGGAGAGGGTTTACATTGTCTATTTCAAGAAAGGTTCCTGCCTTTCTTAACAAACACCTGTCTTTCAAGCCAGGATAGGGGAGCAGTGCTCTGCCATTTTCCTAGCAGTTCTTGATTTTCTGTGCTGCCAGGAGTCCTGTAGCCCAGTGAGATGCCTGCAGCTCCAGGGTCAGCACAGCAGCAGCAGATGCTGCCCAGGAGCTCCGGGCTTCTCCCTCCTGGAGCTGGCAAGATCTGCACTGCAGATGGATCCTGGGACCTTCTGGGTTAGGAGGATCTTAAATACAGATTCCCCATTACAAGGCTTTTTCTACCTTCCTCATTAAAAACCAGGAAAACAGCTGACCCTAAATTTAACCCCAAGGTTAACTTTTTAACCCCAATTTCTTTCAGAACTCTTTATTTTAGACTGCTCTATTATATTTTGAGCAGTGCTGACAGGCGATAGTTCTGGAATAGCGAAATGTCTTGCAACCATGGTAACACAATGTACTCATTGGAAAGTTTGCTGTTATTAAAAAAATCATTTTGCCACAATCTTGCCCATTAGATTTCCTATGATATTCCAAGGCTTTTTGTTTGAATGCACAGAAGCCTTTGAATGATCAGGATACATTGCAGACAGTCACTCTGACATGATGCACAGCATTTGCCCCTGGAGCACATGACAGGAAAAAGCCTGAAGGAATCTGCTTTTGAAAGCTATCAAGCTGGAAATATGAGCTATCATCATTAAAGGGTGCTTTTGTTCTGGTCCATTGCAGAATTCCCTTACTTCAGATACAAACACAGATAATAAAAAGTGTTTTTATAAATACATCAACAACAAAAGGAGGGCCAAGGAAAATCTCTGTCCTTTTTAGGACACAGTGGGGAACATTGTCACCAAGGATGAGGAAAAGCCTGATGGACTGGGCAATTCCTCTCCACTTTTTCACTTAGTTACCCTTTCTCCCAGTGGGATAGAATTCCTGCTTGCTGAAATCACCACTTTCTCCTCTGTAAATGTTACACACAGTTTACCTCTCTCCATTAGTGCTGTCTCTTTCCTGAATTTATATCTAATCTTACTCTTTTGCTCCGGTATTATGTCAAATTAAAATCTCCTAAGTGCATGAAAAGTGGTGACTGTAATGCCTGAGCAAAAATTAATAAAGCCAGGAGAGAACATGAAATCAATAATCTGATTCTGACAGCTTGCTTTGTCTCTGTGGCCAGGCTCTAAGGATGTACTAGTGTTTCCCTCTGTTTAAAATTAATTGAACTATTTTATCATATCAGATAAGAGTGCACTCTTTGTGCTATTGAAGTGATAATTATGTCATGATAATTACAGGCTGTGGCCAGCATGATTCTGTGAATGAGTCAGCACAGGCAATTAGTTTGAGACAGCAACTTTGTGTGAATGTATCCCTACAGACGGAGCTAAAGGATGGTCTGGCTGCTTATTATCTCTGCTCCTCAAGCTTCCTCACTCACAGGAGGCTAAGGCTTTTTTTTTAATGGTTGTTGTGGTTTTGGGGGGGAATTGGAGGGGGGTTGTTTCCAGTTTGGCCAATCTGTTTGTATGAATATAATGACTGCAGGAATTGTGACAGAAAAAGACAGCAACAGGGCCAGTCCCTAAGGCTGTGGGTTCTGAGCTCTGTGATGGTGTCCTTTGAGAAATCCTGTTTGATGCCAGGATGATTTGGGCTCCCCATGCCTGCTGCATCTTAGCATGACTCCATTAAAGCTGATCCACCTCCGAGTTTCCTAAATCATCCTTCACTGTGATTTCCTGCTGACAAGCCTGTGCCCCCCTGAGCTCACTGAAAAGCCTGAAGAATGTCCTGCAAGAAGGATGACAAAATACTTGTTAGCAGAAAAGGCTAGAAGCATCAAAAGTTGCTGAAAAACTGCTTGGTTCTGGCCAGCTCAAAGCACAAGGGTATTTAATCCCAAGCCATTTTCAGTCTGAACCAGGAGACAAGGTAAGCAGAGATATGTGCAAGTAATGAAATGATGAAACAGTTTTGGGAGATGGGAGAGAGTGCAGGGAAGTAAACTTGCTGGATTATTTGCTCCTAGAGGGAAAGTAGGAAAGGAGGGGGTTGTTTGATTCTAGGAATTCTTGCCCTCTATGATCTCAGATGAAAAATGGAATAATCCTCATCTCAGAACACATCAGTAATTCATTGCAATAAATAACACACAGGGCAACAAACTGAAGAATGAAGAGAAAACACAACAAGGAACAGCTGCTGACTAAGGGAACATCATCCATCCTGTGAGCTGATGAGACAGTGCAAGAATCATTGTGGGATTGTGCAAATAATGATGATGCCCATCAGTGTGATCCAACAGAGCTGGTTTAGGGACTCCTTTCCTTGCTTTTCAGGGCTCAAGTTTGCAACTCTAATTTTCTTTGGCTCCGTGTGTAATTATATCTTAGCTGTATTATTCATTTATCACAATGTTATTTTGAAGCTGCATCCACCTTAGGTATGCAAATATGAATGTCAGAATATCAGGCCAGATCCCAGGCAGCAAAAATGGAGAGGGCATATTTTTATTCCTTGAACGCTGTGGCGTGTCACCATCTGTGAAATTTCATGAAAGGTGCCACTGCCTCATCCCAGATCCCTGGTGGATGTGATGAGCTACAAGGAACTGTCAGCAAGAAGGGTTTGTGTAGAACATATTGCCTCCTGATAAAAGGAACAGCGTGTCAACACATGTACAACAAGTCACTGTTAGGTCTGGGTTTGCAGTTCAAGAGACAGATGCTCTCTCATATCCCAATGCTCTGTGGAATTCTGCAAACACCAAGTGAGAATGTGATTCATAGAAAACCAGGGGCCTGTCCCGTGGCTTATAGGAGAGAAAAATTGTGTCCTGTAACTAGCAAAATAAAGGCATTTTTATTTATTGGGAAAGGCCAAGTTGGCTTGAGGATAAACATGTGCTGTGCTTCTGTTTTGCAGGTCAAAAGGAAATTGGAAATATTGTCCCATGCAGCCTAAGTGACAGCTGGTGGCACCCAGCAGAATCCTGGACATGTAGTGCCTGGCCTGAACTCAGTTGTAAGAGGAGCTAAAAGAGCAATGTCAATACATACTTTTTAATAAGCAATTACATTCCTTATTTTTCCTCTGTTCTCTTCATGTGGCTGCAGAACCTTTATAAACACCCTCTCCCTTCTTCTTCCCCCACTGACTATCAGAGAAAATTGTTGGACATGAAGGCCAGACACATCTTCAGTAACATTTTTCCTTCACTTGCATAACTGGATATGAATATTGATAATTGCTATCTCTGACACTCTTCTTGTTAACAGGTTTCAACCTGCAAAAGAATCCAAAATACCATGCATAAAATCCTAAACATTAAAATTCCTAGTCTCTGCCAAAAATAATGTTTCTAGCTTTCCAGTTTCTTCCCCTGAACAAAGAGGGGAACAAATATTAAAAAATAGTAGAACGAGAGAAATGTTGGCTGGAGAGGACCTCTGGTGGTCACTAACTCAAATTCCCATTTGGAGCAGGAATACTTCCAGCAGAGCCAATAAAGCTGTTACAAAGCAGAGATGCTCCCTGCTTGTGTTTTTAATTATGTATGCTCATTGACTTCCCACAATAAAGCAGGTTTCTGTGTTACTGGGGAAACCACAGCCCAGGAGCAGAGTGCAGCAGTGCAGGTCTTGGCAGGGAAGGAGCTCTGAGCTGAGAACAATGGGGCACCACAGCTAGAAAGGTGGATTGCACCTGAAAGGTGGTTTGTAGCTCAGCCCTGCTGTCCTGGTGGTTGGAATCAGCAGAAAGAGCTGCTCCATGTTGGTGTCGCACAGCAGGGATGTCAGGGTGGAGATTCAGGATGTCCCCATCATCTCTGATCCTCTGGGATATGGCTGGAAGATCAAAATTAACAGCTGAAGTTATTTTGGCCAAGATCTTAACGAAAAAGTAACTGATGTTAAATGCCATTTGTTGATTTACACCAATGTATGATTTTCTGAGAGTGACCGTGGTGCTGAAAATCCAGCAGGATTAGGAAGTGAATTAAAATGTCTGTACACAGGGGTAACATTTCATAGAGCCACTGATACAAGTGGGAAAAAGTAAATGAAAAAATATTACACTGAAAAAGTAGCTGTACAGTTGAGACTGCAGTGTGGGGCTATTTGCTCTGACTTTACTGTGAAATCCAGCCTATAAATGTGATCCAAGTTCCCCAGTTCCTCTCATTATGAGTGAAGGAAAGCAGGACATGTGGTCCCAATCATGCCCTGAATGGGATTGCTGGAGAACCAGTGAAATAATCTAATCTTTGTTTGTGTGGTTTGAATAACGTTTCTCAATTTATCCTGCTATGACATCTGGTGGTTGTTTTCTTTGACAGAAGATTCCTTGCAGAAATATCCTGACAGGAGTTGCCAGAGGGTGAATATTCCTATGGCAATAATTCCCTGGGGTTCTGCTTTTGGGGAAAAACTGGAGAACACTGAGATCCATTCCCTGCTCCTGGCAGCAGCCTGGTGCCCACTCAGGAGCTGGTGATGCCCAGTATTTGTCTAATCCAGGAAAATCTGCAGGGCAGCCTGGGGGTTCTCCTTGTCCCCTCCTTGCAGAACCTCACCTGTGCTCCTTAGATGCTCGTACAAGCCCCGTGGCCATCGAGGTGGGCGTTTGGACACCTGTGACTATCACGGGTGGTCTCCTGGCCACCAGGTGGAACCCAAGCCATGCCTGTCTTCTCAAACTCTCACTGCCAAAGGCTCCTTTCAGAACTTGCAGGCAGCTCCATGCTCCTCTTCTGGGGGTTTTATCCTTCCGGGGTGCTGCTCTGCTCGAGGAGAACCCAGGTCCTCAGGGGGAAATGCCCAAGGGAAAATTCTGCAGGCAGCAGCAAGACATGGGGTTTTAAAACTGATTGGTGGAAGGAGTAACATGAAATGATTTCATGGATTTTGGTCCATATTAAAGTGAGGCAGCAAGGTAACAGCTAAGCCCTGGCAGCTCTTGGTGTCAAATATTGCCTTGTTTCTTGGGAACAAAGCAGAGAAGTGCTGAGCTTGGTCTGTAAAGGTCTCAGTCACACAGTCAGGGTCCAGCTATCCTGGGCTGGATTGCTGTCTGATACTCACCATATTCAAACCTAGCATTATTAATTAGGATTGTTTCGGTCAGACTTCAAACTAAATTTTTCATTTTGATATCCTCTCAGTATATCCTTAAAGGTTTTTGCTTTGGAAATTCACTGGTTAATGCTGGGAACCACTGGCGGTGGTTAGTACTGACTTTTGTTTGCTATAAAATAATTTTTATCACTTCAGGATATTACAAAATAACTGGGGGATTTTTGTAAAGTAAATGTTTTTATGAAACATTAACACAATTTTCGTCGTGTTTTATTTGGGGCTTTTCCCCTTTGGCCTTTTAAAGATTTGGAAACTGCTAGGAAAAATGGTGTATATATACATACATACACATACATATACATATATATATACATGTATATATATGTGTGTGTCTATAGCACATTTAAAAATATTTTGAGAAGTGTGTATATATATTTTTCAATCTTTCTCCTAGAGTTAAGAAGGATTTCCCACTTGCCAGGGCAGGGTGAGGATGCAGCAGCTGTTGCTGTTTTGTTGCTGTTTGTGCTCTAGGATTGTGCAGGCTCCCCTCAGAGAAGTATATGCACAGTAGCTCACACATTTGGGATCCCTATAGCTCTGCTGCTGCTGCAGCAGCTCTTTTCCCTTTGTTTCCCTGCCAGGACCAGCAATTATGGGCTTTTTATTCCTCCCTTCAGAGAGGGAGCCCAGAGTCAGCCCATGAGGATCATACATGGTTAATACTCTATGGCTTGTTGACTCACACATCAAAAATAATTTCTAAATATCTTTGTACTCTTTAACCTACTGTTTCTTCTCATTACTGGCACTGAGAGAATATCTGTGATTCCTGCTAAAATCCCAGGCTGCTCAGGATGCACCACGGGTGCCCTGCTCAGCATCTCAAAATCTTTATAATCTTTATCTACTTCACTCTAACGTTTGCTCTTGTTTATTTGCAGTAGTGTCATGTCACTGAGGTATCAGAATCTGAACTCATTTCTCTCATGGTTTAACACTCTAAATGTGTGAACATCAATGATGCATAGAATGCCATAACCCAGCTCTACCATCTGTCTGCTGGTTGGGGAAGGGAGCATTAGGATATTTCACCAGCAAATGCCAGTCTTTTGCTTCAACATCAAAACCAGAGTGAGTTTTGTTCTCTTGTGCTTTTTAAAAAATGTTCTTCTTCCATTAAAATTTGACCTAATTAGGGCAAGCAACTTGAAATCAATTATTTCCTTTAGAGACCATTGAAAACTTTATAAATGACCTAAAATTTGATCAGAGTGTATTTTCATTTTTCTTGAAGGGGAATTGCCTTTATTGAACTTGCCTGTTCTTGTATCCCCTCGGAGGAAATATATGACTTGAAGCCACAGTGATTGGAAAACCATGTTGGCTGGAAAATGTGGTGTTCCCCTGTCCCTGCCTGCCTCACAGGTGGTTTCTTTGTGGGGCATTTCATTTTCTGAGGTGTCCTGAGACCCAGAGCAGGACTGGGGCTCTGACAGCTCAGCCCTGTCACCTTAGAGCAGCTTTCCCACCTCTTGTGAGGTTTCCAGCCTTCTGCCTGAGGTTGTCTTTGCAGGGAGGTGGCAGAGCTGGATGTGTGTCACCTCTGCACGCCTGGCTCTGCAGGACCAGCTCCAGTCCCCTCTGCAGAGGGTTTGTGTCAGCTCAGGGAGCAGCACATGTTCATTTCTGCAGCACCTTGTACCAGGGCAGCAGCTTCTGACAGTGACAGGGCAGATGTGACTGCACTGTCCTTCCCAGAGCAGGGCCCCTGGCACCTGGGCAGCCTTCATGTCAGTGCTATGAAAGAACTTGAGCTGCACTTTGAGCTTGCTCCCTTCCACCAGCCAGAGAAGTGCAGAAGTGAGTGACAGGCACGAGACAAATAAATGAAATTTTTATAATGGCAAAAAGATTCAGGAAGCTACAGGAAAAGCGGTTGGATATTGTATAGAATGAAATGAATATGCAGAGGGGTAACAGATTGTATAGGGAGATTTTTCTGGGTGTAAAATCACTCATCTCCACAGCCATCACTTAGCAGGAGCTTCATCCCTCTCAGTTACTGGCATCAGTGTCACCACCTGCTCCCTGGTGCTGCCACTGCACAATGGCCTCCCTGTTCTCATCCTTCCAGAAAGTCAATTGCTTGAAATACAATTTTAAAAAGCCATTCTACTACTTTTCAAGCTATGTCCAAAAAGAAGTGGGTAGGAATTAAAGGTTTTAGTGGGAATGGTGACAAATAATCAGGAGACACTGATAACACACTGGAGTGCTGCTGGGGACAGAAAAGCCAGCAGTAGCCCCAAGCAGTCCAGGCAATCATTTCCCCTTGTGGATTGAATTTATTTACACTTTTCTGTGCTTGTGTTGAGCCAAGCTAGAGCAGCTGAGCTACCTGGTGTGGTCATTCCTCCTCTCCACTCAGACAAATCCAGTTCTGGGGGAAATGGAGATTTATTTCAGCTGCTTTGTGAGTACCATACCTAAACTCAACCATTACCTGCACAAAGGCTGGGCACAGCCTCCAGCCCTTTCTGCATCACTGCTCCAGCTTTATTCTCACATTCAGCAGCAACCTGAAATTAATTCACAGTCTTAAGGTGTGGGTGGGGGTTTGCTGAGAAGCTGTGAATAGCCCCTCTGCACTTCTGGGTTAATGACTTAAGAAGACAGTGATTAAGTTCCATTTTCATAGGAAAAAACACTTTAAATATTTCATTGCCAGCAAATTTTGAGCATTTGGGGAAAATTTAAAAAATATACTTCTTCTGAGAAATACAGATTTTACTTCATTGCTACAGTTGTCACTATGGACTAATGTTGGTCAGCTAAGAAATATCTGAGCTAGGAAAATTTACTTTTAAGGCCAAATGTTTATTTGTCATCAAATAAATAAGGAAAAAATAAAAGAAGGGAAGAATTTGATTGTCCATAACAAAAAATCTCTGATTTTGTTCAGGTTGGAACTGGCCGTGAACCAGCACCTCCAGAACCTGAATTTTCAGCTTTGGAAGAGCAAAATAACAACCTGACTGAAGGCTCTGAAAAAGCAGTAAAAAAACCTGCTGTCAGGTTGTGAGAATCAAGTAGGGAAAAGGAAGGGGATTTTTTGCCTTAGACACTCAGGAATGTGATTTATTAACAGATCTCTGACAGTGAACTGGATCTGCCAGGAAATTCTCTTTCCTCAAAAAAAAGTACGTGTTACTTCTTTCTGGTAAGTAAATGATGTGAATATTTTTGGTTTGTTTTGTGTTAAAATGATATTGTTATGTCCATTTTGATAATCTAAAAACACGGGTTGCTCAATGAATTATTACTTTAAATAAATATTTATTGGATTTTTAGTTTAAAGAGTGCTTTTGCCTGTATAGTGTAGCAAAGAAGGAAATGTTGCTGCTCAACAATAATGGCTCAATAATCAATGGAAAAATGGGAGGTTTTTAGCAGGTTAGACTGGAAAACCCTCATTAAGGAATATTTCACAGGCTGTGGAAGCAGGAGCTATTGGGGCAGACTGTGTCAGGATGATGTGGGAATTGAATTGAGTAAGAAAAGGCCCTCTGTACTGAGCTATTAACTTGAAGAAAGGAAGAGCTGCTCCCACTGGGTTTGATTATGCAGCTGATGCTTTGTTTTTAGCTCCTTCTGTTGGTTTTCCAAACCTCTAAAATTAGAAAATATGAAAAACCTTTTAGTTGCTGTTTCTAGCCAGACGGAAGTATTTATTTCAGTTTGAATCAAACAAAATCATGCTTGTACCATCTTGTAAAGCCATGATCCCTGGACAGTTGTGTGAGAGGAGCATTCAGATTAATGCAATTACACTGTAAAGACACACAGAATGGCTGAGCTCTAATATCGCTTTTTATTTTTTTTTTTCCAGTCACTCAGGATTGACAGCACAAGAGATGGAATTTCATGTTTGGACTTAGTTGTTTATTAATTTTTATTTATAGTACAGTGAGTGTTACAGTACTTCTAGTTAATGAGCTAAAAATGAAGAAATGGTGATGTATTTTGCTTGTTACAAGTTTTTTTAAAGCTAAACAGTTCAATTAAAAGCTAACACCTAAATTATTTTTACTTTTGACTTAATGACTCACAGTGCAGCATTTTCCATCTAATCATAAAAGTACTACCTATACCTAAGAAGAAGAGGGACAAGTAGAAAGAAGAAACTTCTGCCCTAAAACTTCCATCTTGTCTTATACCTATTACTATATTCTAAAACCCTAAATTCTAAACCTTTCACCGTGTGATATTACACACTTCTATTCAAACTACACACCAGAGATTTTAGTTCTGTCAGTGCTCTTTTGCGGGTCAGTGCCTGACAGCACAGAAAGTTCAAAACTCCCTGTTTCCAGGGTTTAACACTCCAGTGGGAAATGTTCATCTTCATGATGGGGCAATTTTTATGAGCAAAACACCCTGGGTGTCTGATGGTGTTGTACTTGAACAGGACATTATGCTCACTCTGTACCAATTCTGAATCACCACAGCTTTCTGTTATCCTGATTGATCAAGAAATTACTGAGACTAGAAGGCTTCAATTTCCAATCCATACATGCAGTGCCACGAGTTTTCTCTGGATTCAGCACCGCAATTTAGCACAGCAGCACACGACTGGAAGAAAATGATTTGCTGATTAAAAAGTCTGAACTTCACAGCAGCAGGCCAGCTAATATTTCCTGAAAGTGCTGTTGCACCATAGACAAACACATTGTGTTGGCTGTAGGGCACTGTCTCATCTGGAAACACCCATTTCATAGTAGTTGCACAGTTAATAGATATATTCCCAAATAACTCTTTGTCTGAATATTTTAACTTTTTATAAAATGTTTTTTTTTTAAATACTATTCCCTTCCTTAAAATTTGTCTAATGCATTTTAAATCACACAGTGCCTTCCAGGATGGAAAGGATCCCCCTAAACCTGTCACAGTTGTGTGCCTCTCTGCACAAGCATCTCTGTCTTGCTGCTCCTCCCCCATGGTGAGCAATCTCTGTGTCCACTCAGGAAGCCTCAGCTGGCCACATTTCCAGCCTGTTTGACCCAGAGTGATTCAGAGCAAGTTGCCCATTAGTAATTAATTGCTCCATGCCTTGCCCCAGGCTGGCTGTGCTGTAATTCCAGCAGCAGTGATGCAGTGGATCCCCAGTGTGACTGACCATGGGGAATGTGCTGGGCCACCACCCCCTGCTCATCAGGGCTGAGTCATTGCCTCCACTTTCTTTCTGTTGTTTGTGCCAGTGTCAGGCTTTAATTTTGTTTTTTAAAAGAATTCATTTAGGTGCCTCTTAAGGCTCATTCTATTTCCATCTGAAGAGTTGGGAACACTCACATATATATTTCTGTTTTTCATTCTGGAGATCCTCAGTTCTCAGGGCAGCTGGATACATGGAAAGATCAGTAGAGTGTGACCAAAGACTGAGGCAGCACAGCTCCAGGAAAGATGTCTTGCCTAAGGGTATTGATAGCAGACCTGCAGGAATTGGCAAATATTTTCCAGCTCGAAAAATGGCTGAAGTTGTTCCCCAGCTTCTCTGAGTTTTGAGATTTTTTCTGTTTGGCTTTTTTTCCTGTTTGTTTGGGGTTACATTTATTCTGAAGTTGGACAGGCTCTAGGGAGCCAATTAAGATTTGTAAAAGAATAGAAATATTTGCCAATGCCTTTATTAGGGCCTCGGGTGTCCTGAGATAGTTTGTGTTTCTGGAGGGCATTATCTGGATGCAGAGGTGGATTTTTTCCTTTGCATCACAGATGAGAATGAGGATGATCCCAAATCCTCACAGATCTCTCCATTCCCCACTCAGGAAGTCAGGAGGGTGAGCATCCTCTGTGCCAGCTCCACCTCATGACCTCTGAGGGGGCTGTGGAAGGGACAGAGTTATCTCTGTCCCTGTCCCTGCTGGGCAGCCAACACCTTCCTGCTGAATCCCCTGCTGCCATCACAAAATCTGTTACTATTTAGTCAGGAAAGGAGATTCATAAACAAAAAACAAAAATATTTGTTATTAAATTAAAATCTTTTCTATTCTTATACTTCTGTCCACAGATGGTCTTCTGAATTTTTTTTTAAGTTTAATCAATAGTGCATATAACTGCCCTCTATTAATACACCAGGGGTGACTGCCTTGGAGCAGTTTCTAAACATCAATTATACAGAATAGCTATTAACTGCTAAATATTATGAAAATGGTAGAGTTTGGGGGAAGCTCCAGTGTAAAGTAGAAAGAAATTAATTTGTTTCTTCTACAAAAGAGAAGTTAAAAGGCAAGTCTGATAAGCCTCCAGCATGATAAAAGGGCTTTTTTTTACATGGACAGTAATCTGTGTTTCACCATGTTCACAAATCTGGGGTGTAATACAAAACCAAAGACCTGTAATTATTAAGAATACTAAGATATTAAGAAAAAATTCTGGCTAAAGAAAGTCCAGCTTTTGACAATGTCAAGTTACATTTGGATTCTTTATGAGGATATGCTTTGAAGAACAAATGCATTTTAGAAAAATTAATGATATGCCTGATGGCTCTTCCTGGTTATGCTTTAGGCTAAGCTGCATTTGGAGGTTAATGTGTCTGCTGGAGGACACAGATGAATTTGGGCTGAGGGAGGGGTGAACCCCAGAGCCAGCTCACTGTACCTTCCCTCACATGTTTTAAGTAACACTCCAGTCCCAAGATCCACTGGTAAACCATGCAAACATCCCCAAACCTTGCAGATAATGGAGATCCTGTTATTCTGGCACTGGGGGAGAGGCTCAGGGGTGGAAGGGAGGAGGACACAGGAGACAGGACAGCTGTGAAGGCACCCTGTGACTGCTGTAGGAAAACCAGCCATGGATAATTCAGTGTATTTTACCTTGCTGCAATGAAAGAGTCACTTGCTGTGTCTCACTGGCCGAGCAGTGACTTGGAGCCACTAAGCTGTCATGCAGCCTGCAGAAGAAGGGATTTGTGGGATTAGCACTGGCTGCATCAATCCTGTCATATTTAAACCGTAGCTGAAGTTGGCACAGAGAACCAATTTGGGAGAATTATCTGCCTGTTAGAGTTCAGGCCCCATCTTCATCTCATTTCCTGACATTTCCCCCTGGTCCGGCTCATTATTTGTGGAAACAAATAATTTTTCTGGTAGCTTGTTTATGGTGCTTTTCTCACAGTACAAATTCATTTCCAAAGACTTTATGAATGTTGTGAAAGCTGATTACTTAGACTCACCTTGGTAGGAAATTTGAAGCAGGCCAAAGTGTTTAATTAACATCCTTATTTTCTTTACTCTCTGATGCCACTTCTAAAAATTGGTGAAATGATCTTCTTACTGACTATAATTTTATTTTTCCTGATACTGTCCTGGCACTGCAGGTGGCTCCTAGATCTCCCTGGGCTCCTAGGCATGATTGCCCTCCTCAGATTATCATCAGTCCATGCACTGCTTCCTTCTTGTAGTTTAAATGGTCACAAGGCAGTCAAACTGAAGCTGTGTCCCAAAACTGAACAAAAACATCACTTTGTTCAGACAAAATTAAAGACAGAGAAACTGTGACATTGTTCCTTTTTGGTGGTGGTGGGTTTTATTAGGGTTTTGGTTTGAGAAGAAGATATTCCCTTTTCTGGCTTCAATTAGGGTGAGAAAGTGAGCCCTACGTTCCTGGAGGTGTTTAGGAAAGCTGCTGGCAGGGTTTGTTCACACAGACACTGAGAGCTCTCTGCCCTGAGTTCTGCAGCGTCCAGCCTCACACTGGGGAGCTCATCCTGACAAACCCGTGCCTGAGAAATGGGATTTTCCAGGCCTTACTTTTCTGGCTAATAGAAAGATTATCTTCTGATTGAAATATTAGCTTTTGTTTATCACATTGTGCCCACCAGAGGGAGAAATTCACTGAGCAGTAATGGTCCTTATTTATAGGATTATATGAAATCAAGGCACTCTTCCTAAGAGTATTTGCTGCAATAAGAACCTAGTAGATTTTGCAGATAAAGTGTTTGCAAAGATTGGGTTTTCAAAAAGCTCTCACATTTCCTTATCTCTGTGCTTGCTGCATGGTTGTTTTTGCTTTTTTTCTTTTTTCAGACAGAAGTCTGATCCTTTCTATACACAAAGCTGAGGAACCACTAAATTGGCCAGTGTTAGCTCAGGATGAGTTGGCCTTTTGCTACCACACACATTTGTTTTGCATCTTCAGAACTTTACCACAGCAATTCCATTACATTTCCTGTGAAATTGTCCCAGGATCTGCTATTCTCCATGCTCTGGTATTGCCTTGTGGTGTTAAACAGTGGCAGGAATGGAAAGAAAGGGATGCTGTTACTAACTGGAGTTTAAAGGCATTAATTACCTCTATTTCTCTTCCATGGCAGAAGGTTATTCCTGTCTTGTAGACAGTGCAGAATTCTGAGTAGGTTGTTTCTCTTTGCTGCCTGCTTTCTGCTCATCTTTAAATAATAACAGTGCCCTTTTTAGAATTCAACCACTTTGCCATTAAGTAGTAAACAAAGCACTCATGCTCTTCATGCTAGTCTGCATTTCCAAGACACATCAATAATAAACACTACATGAATTCTTCTCAAATCATGGAAGACATCTGCACAAAAATATGGAAATGAGAGTTGAATACTCAGAAGGTGAGGAGAAGGGCAGCTCTGAGGGAACAAGGGTTGGGATGATATTTTTTTAGCAATGGTGGATCATCTTTACTCCTTAAGCTCCCCTTTCTTGGTGTCAGGTCATAACATATAAATTTCCAGTTTCAGTCCCCTTGGGTTTATAGCATGTTCACACACTCCCATGTATGTCAGGTGAGGCTCATGGGAGATGGAAATCAATATTAATGAACTTAATATCACATTTTATGTGGCAGGTGTTATTTGATTCTTAGCAGTACCTGAGAAAGGCTGAGCAAATGTGAACCATACATCCAAGAGAAAGTTATATCAGGGTGGATAACCTGGGAGTGGTGAGACACCTCCCTGCTGCAGGGTCCAGCAGCTGGAGCACTGGCAAAGGCTGCAGCAGTGCAGGCAGAGCCCAGCCATCCTCATCTCCCTGCAGGCAGGAAGAGCTTCCTGAGCATCTCCCGTGCTGACATTTTACAAATGCAGTGAAGTACTTTGTGATTTTTCATAGCTGCAGTCCTGTTTGGGTTTGGGTTTTGGGGAAGATGAAACAGGAAAACTTTATAAATATGATTGCCTGGCCAAAGATTTTGAGAATATGGAAACTGTAAGCGAGATTGAAATGAAAGCCATCTTTGAGATACCAAACCTCAGTTACTGAAGAACGAGAAAACAATAGTATGGCCAGCTGCAAGTAATCCCCTCTTGACTGAACAATCCCTTCTGCTTGCAGACAGGTCCAAGGGTCAGAGAAGACCCTGCTAGCTTGGCAGAAGGGGTCCAAAGAGGAGTTTTTAGGGTTTAAAGTGTAACACAGTATGGTAATGTAATGATTCTTATAGGCTGTATGTAAAAGCTATAGGATTTGTATCTTGTATTAGATTGGCTAGTGGAAATTAGAATATTCAACACAGAAAAAGATTTATTGTATTGTAATGGGAACCTCGCTCTCTTACACTCCCCTCTTCCCTTTGCTCTCTCAGCTCTTACACTCATCTCTTACCTCTTGCTTCTTACCCCCCTACCTCTCACACTTTTATCTCTTACTCTTACAGGCCTGCTCTGAGCTGTGGCTGCAGCTCCAATCAGGGCCCTTCACCCACACACCCTTTGCAATAAACCACAAGTTCCAAGACCTGGCTTTAGAGATCTCTCCATCAGTCCCAACCGTCCTGTCCGCCACCGCTCCTACCTTTGGGTTTTGTCACTTTTGCTAATAAGGAGGTGAATAGATTCATTAAAACAAGGCACTTGTCACTGAGTTCAGAGGAAAAGCAGGAGTGACCAGCTCCTGAATACAGTTAGAGGCAAAAAAAATCAGTCTCATCTGCAGAAGTTTCACTGGACTTCTCTTATTAGACTTCTCTTTCTTCTTCTAGAAAGCTGCACCCTGAACAATACACAGAAAAGATCTAGTCCAAAGAGAGTCCTAAATACGAGCCTGACTTTGATGTAAGCATCTTAAAGCAAGTGCAAGTCTATTTTCATGAATTGGGCTTTTATGTTCCTGTTACATTCAAGCTATTAAGATGATGATTATTTTTAAAAATGGAAGCAGTTGTGCTGAAAACTATATAGATATCAGTACAATAGGTCATTTCTTGAAGTAAATTTCAAAATAAAATTATAGAATATCTTCCTAAACATAAAAAAAATATTAATATGTACAATATTTTGTTTTGTGTGTAAATAAGATGTAAATTAGATGCCACTGCTTTTTTACTTGCTTCAAACTGCCTACCTGTTTACATTTTCCCTTTCTAGCCTGCAGGGGTTTCATTGCTGAAGATATATTTCTAAAGTAATTCTGAACACTTTCACATTTAGAAGATAATCTTTATCTATCAGTTAATAATTTCAAAACTATTCTAAACAACCCCAATTTTTGTCATTACATAAACACATGTTGTTTTTAAAAGTTCCTTTTTATACTTTAGGGCAATTTCAGTATGTAAGGGAAACAAATAACAAAGAGGTGTCTGGGAGCCATGAACATTGCATTCTTACAGAAGTTGATTTACTGACCCATTTTCTAGCCTGGGGAAAGTCACAGAAGTTTTTACATTTTGTTTGTCATTATTAACGGCCTTTGTCATATAAGGGAGAAAAAAGGAAGTAAAGAATTTTTGCTTATTCTTGGGAAAGTTTCAAAGCTGTCTCTGTTTACTGTATCTGCTCATCCTTGGTGGGAATGTATCCTCACCAGAATTTCCCTGAATCTCAGCTACCTTTGAAATCAACTTCAGATCTTGAGAAGAAATGCCTCCTCTACCACATGAATATTTTAGGGTCAGTTTTTAGATAAAACAAAGGCTGTATAGGAATGTTACCCTGGGCCAATCCAGAGTTGATGTGAGTGCCAGCCTAAGGGGAAGGGATCACTCGTGGTGAATCCAGGGCAGGCTCTGACAGCTCCACATCCAATGCCCAAATCTCTTCACCACAGGAAGAGTTTAAGCCACACCTGTGGCTCCTTTGGATTTCATTTAGGAAGGGTGCAGGACTGGAGAGCTGACCCTGCTGTCACACAGGCTGTGCCCACTCCCAGAGCACTGAGCTCCTGCCTTTTCTTGAGAAGGGGCAAAGAAAGTCCTTCACTGTCCTTCTTAGAAACCCACCCTGACACAAACAAATCTAAGTGTTCAAAGCAAGTGCCTCCCAAGAAAGGTTTTGAGTGCAACAACTTGACATTTTCTGGTGACAGCTTGCTTCCTACTGAAAAAAAGATTACAGTTTAATTAACTGCATAATTAAGTCTAATGCATTCTGTGTCCCTTCCCCTCACTACTCTGGAATAACACCTGTACAAAACTGCAAAATTATTTCAAAACCTTCAGCCAGGATCCCACTGAGCTAAAAAATTCCATTGGGGGAGAAGTTTTTGTATTTGTCTGCACTGAGGCAGCGTAAGGGAGAATTGTTTTTATCTGCACTGAAGAGGTTTAAGACCTCAATCTTAAGGAGTAGACATTGTGCAGAAACTGTGCTTAAAATGCTATTCCCAAAATCATTAGAAACTATGAGTTGTATTCAGCCAAATCTGGGCAGAGAAGTCCCTACAAAATCTCGTGGCACCTCATAAACTTAAAAATGCAATGGAAATGCAGACAGAATAAGAAGCAGTGATTTTCTTTCAAACAACAAAAATACTTTGACCTTTTTGTAGTAATACAGAAGTTTTCAAAAACTGTCAGAAGCATGACTCATATTTTTGTCTTTCAAAACATAGACTAATACAGTTTGCCATAGTGGGCAGGTCATCTTTATATTTTCATATATTTAAAGACTTACTTTATGATTAGAACTAGGATAGTCTACAGGAAAAGGAAAACTCTCCCCATATGTACTTTCACATCTACACTTTATAAAATACTTTACACACATACATAAAACTGCAGAGGTGGAGAAGTCCAGAATGTCCTGAATTTATCTTGTTAGCATTTAACAGGTTCTGTCTGAACTGAGCCCTGCCTTTCCTGCCCTCTCCTCTGTGTGTAGCTGAGGCCCTGCCTCTGAATTTGTCTGTTTGGCATGAAAATGAGAAGTCTGATGGTGCACCCCTTAAAAGCTTGTCTGCTCTGTATGTAAATACAGTCCTGCCTCCCCAGGGTCTCCAGATCCTATTTGCAAAGGTAACTGTGAAATATTTCAGATGTCAAATATGCACATAACCAACCAAAGAGAAAGAAAATTGATAGTTATTAGAGTTTGCTAGGATTTTGAGTTCATTGGAAACACTAAAGCTTGAAGAGTTATTTTCTTTCCAAATCAGGGGGAATAACTGAAATACTGAAATCTGCTGCCACAAGGGGAAAAAAATGAAGAAGGAAAAAAAAGACTAAAATTCCTATGGTTTTTACAAAATAATATGATTTTTTATATGTTAAAAAAAATATTCCAGGTAAACACCAGATTATCAAAAACAGCTATTCCTTGTGTAGTGCTTCCAGTACTGCTCTTTTCTTTTTGATTAAATGAGAAACACTCTGAAAGATTTCATGGTGTTTTTCCAGTTCAATCTCACTCAGTAGTAACTGTACTTAAAACCTATTGAAAAGGTCAGAAAACATGTAAGTGTTGTGCTATTTCTGGCCCTATTTCACACAGTAATTTGACACACTCCTAACAAAACCTATTGAGTAATATTTATGACAGACCTGAAATAATACAGAAATATTCAAACTAATATAAATGAAAAGGTATAACAATATTTTTGTATTAAAAATCTTTATTTTGACATATTCAAAGTTGATCAGTTTTTTACTTTCAGAAGTTTTCTGGAGGGGAGTGATCTCATTAAAATCTGCAACTTCTCATGAGACACAAAAATTTCTGGTTTTCATCAAAACATTATTTCCCAAAAGAAAGTTGGTTTAACCACAAGATTGAAATGAGAATTTGTTGCTACCAAGCATTTCATTATTTTGACTTCTCTAAATCCATTTGTAAACTTAAGATGGATTCACAAGAGTCAGGACCAACCAGTGAAACGTGCAGGAAGAGTTCCCATGCTGCTGGGAAGGTTTGGAAAGAGAGCAACAAAGAAAGACAAAACACTTTGAAGCAAAAGTCTTCATTGCTTTAGAAAAGGATGAAATATTCCCAGAGTCTGATTCCATGCTGCTCCAGATCCACACAGACTTACAACAACCTGTAGCAACACCTTGACCAGCAATTTGGATATATTGGTGCTACCAACCAGAAAAGGGGCAGTGCCCTGATAATTCATTCCACTCCTGCTAAAGCTGCAAATGGAAACAGCTCTGATGAGCTCCAGCACATCCTCCAGGCCTTGGGACCCCTCTCCATCAGGAATGGGAAAGAGAAATGGATCTTTACAGCACTTCTGTGACACTGCAAGTTCATTTGAGGATGTTTGTTCCTTTCTTTGCCTCGAATGTCACAACAGAGCACAGTTGCTAAACTTTGACATTAGAGCAGAAAAGTAGAACCCTTTTTGGTTTTTTGACCAGGCAATTGGATGAAGAGCCAGCATTAATGTAGGTGCTGTCAGAAAATATCAGGGTTTGGAAAGGACCTTTGGCTGTTCAGCTCTTTGGATTTGGGTGTGGGGTTTTTCATTCTGCCTTTCAGCTTTCACATGCTTCCATGACAGTTGTTTGTGTTTCAAATTTGGGCATTTTCTATGTGAACAATGCAGAGCATTTATTTTAACATACTCAAGGTAATGTCTCTTTGAAGTTAAATACAAAACTATTCAAAAGAGGGGTTTTTTTTATTAAAGAGCTTATTTAATTTTGAGCCTCATCTTTTGGACCCAGTTTTCATCTTGAAGTTGCCTTCAGACCTCAGAAGTCTGGCTGCAACAGAGCAATACAGCAGCAGCCTGGCTGTTACATGGAAACTACATATTTTCCCATTTCTACCCTTTTCTTTAACATGAAACCCTTTCATGGCCTGTACTTTTAAAATGCCAAGAGCAGATAGGAAAAGCACCCACTCCACAGTCAATATGCATAAGATCTGTAGAAAAAGCCTTCAAGCAAATGTGTACCAAATTCGTTAGCAGTTTTAAAATATTCAAATTATCATTGCAGCAGACTCAAATGGGCTTTTAAGATCTCCAGGGCTCTTGACATTATGGTAATTGTTGTCAGAAAGGACATAACATGTCTCAGAGAAGAATCTACATAATCCTCCAGAAAGGGTGGAAGAAAAACAGCATTTCATTTGGAAAGAGGCAAAAATGCCTCATGAACTTCCTACAATGTGTTGCTGGTACAGCACAGGACAAAATGCCACAAAGTTTAAATCACTACAATTTTTTTAGAATTTTAGACTTCCTCTTTATCTCTCTGGGAGAGAGAGACCATCTCTCCTTGAAGGGCTGGGTTCTATACAAAGCACTTGATAATTACATGGGAATTTTATAGCAAAGCAAGGTTGGATATGCTCAGGAAAACGAGCTCTTTCCTCACCAAGCACACTCTTTTTAACTTGTGAAGCACCATCTGCATTGTTCTGTAGGTTGCTTTTGGAAGAATCACTGGCAAAGTGCACAGGCTTTGATTCTCACATCTTTGGAGAATTTTGTCTCCAAAATTTGGCCTGAACACTTCATGTGAAAAGTCCCTGTTCAGGTCAGATCCAGGGTGGGAGCTGCACACTCACCATCAGAAATCTCATAATTGTTCCTCAAAATGGACCAGAGATGTGCAGATTGAACATTTTCCACCTAGCCACTAAGAGTGGCTCTTCTTTTCTTCTGTCTGACTATCCTTTAAACCTTGTGCCTTCCCAAACATGAGCAAATCCACTGGTTTTCCAAAAGCTTGGGGGCAGATATTCTCCATATATTCCAGGGCCCTATAAAACTCCTAGCAAATACAAAAGTCACACAAAGAGGTACCTGCACCTCTCCCCTTTCAGTTCTGTTTGCTGTCAAATCACTTCAATTTATATGGGTGTTGTGTTAGACCTTGGTGATTGTCAACCAAAAGAAGGGAAGCACAGCATCTTCCTTCTTGAGAGGAAGGGAAGCCACAGAGATGCTGGAGGGCTTGGCAGCCATGGGACACCCAGAAGTTTTGGGAGACTTACAGATGGACACTCGACAAGGCCTGGGGTGAGGAGCTTTGTTCTAACTCTGGAACTCTTTTATGCCTTGAGAAAAAAAACCTAAATGCTTCTAATAAGTGCTAGCAGACTCTCCAATACCAGCTCATCATCCATTAAATCTTCCAGGAAAATTGCAAGATGGATATTTAAGTAGGACAGCCTCAATTCTGGAAAATTTTGTGATACAATATTTCTTTTCTGTTACTGGTAACATAAGCCCCGGCGCCAAAGCTCTGAACAGCCTTTAAGATTCAAAATCTCATTACTACCAGAGAGATTTAGGCTCCCAGACACCTCATAAATTGAGTCTGTGGATACTGCTCCCTTTCACTTCTGGGATGATTGAGTGATATGGGAGCAGAAGAGAGAAAAATGAATAACAGTGTGGGGGTAATCAGGTTTATTCACAGTGCTGTCTTGGAAATAGCAATGCTGAAGGGCCATTCCTTAAATTGTAGAGGTAGGGGCTTCCACTCAGAGCAGTGCTGGGAAAGGCAAGAGCACAGCAGAGCAGCTCTGTGGGGAAGGACCTGGGGGTGTGGGTAGATCTCAATCTGGACAGGATCCAGAGCCTGCAGACTGAGGGAGGTGCTCATTCCACCCAGATCAGCATTCGGGGCTCAAATCTGGAATACTGCATCCAGTTCTGGCTCCCCAGGACTGGGAATGACAAACTGGAGCAAGCTTAGGAGAGGTCAGCAAGGTGTCTGGGTAGGGAGCTCCTGCCCTTGAAGGGGTGCTGAGAGAAGTGCTCTGTTGTCAGCTGGGAGAGCAAAGGCTCCAAGGGACCCCGATAGTCTATTAATTTTCATATCTAAAATCCATTGTGTCCTTTTTCACTGCTAATCTTCAGTGTTTCTTTGTTCATCTTCCTACCAGTTTATTGTTTTAAGGTTGTTAGCTTTCCTCCTCCATTTTATTTCCTTTCTTTGTCTCAGCAGCCATCATTAAGCTTTTCTTGTTTCAAGCAGCATTAATCTTTAGCCATTGATCTCTAAATACAATTGAAAAATAAAATATCAGACTATCTAGTTCTTCTTTCCTTAACCTAATCTGTTTCTGATACCATTTGAGTTTATGTTGCGACTTATTTAAGTACAACTTTCTGTAAGGAACAACAGGACAGCAACTTGACTCAGATTTGAGCCATTTCTGTCTAGTGCAGAAATTTCTTTCATTAAAGGTACAGCAGAATACATTCAGATGTTGGTCAATACAAGATGTGTTTAGCATTTAGAACAATCACAGAAGATCGATGGAGTTCTGGGTCAGCTCAGATCTCATTGCTGATCAGAGTTTGCAAATTTGCAGATAATGAAGGTGTCTTGGCTAGGTGAAATATCTGACACTCTGGATGCTGGGCTGGTGTCCCAGTAAAGGGAGGAGGACCAAGCCAAATTTGTACATCTGCAGTTAAACCAGCACTGGGGAAGAACAGAGATGCACTGCAGCAGCTGTGGCCTTAGTGCCCCTAAGAAAATAATAGATCATAGAAAAGTTTGGGTTCATCATCTCCTTCCAACCCCAGGGACACCTTCCACTATCCCAGGTTCGTCCAAGCCCCATCCAGCCTGGCCTTGGACACTTCCAGGGATGGGGTAGCCATAGATTCTCAACCTGTGCCAGTGACTCCCCACCCTCACAGGGAGGAATTTCTTCCTAATATCTAATCTAAACCTTCCCTCTTGCAGTTTGAAGCAATTTCCCCTTGTTCTATCATTTGTCCTGTCACAAATGTCCAAACTGCATTGTTTTGCATCTGCAATGAAGAGGGCACAGCCTTCATCCCCTTGTCTGTTTGCAGAGTTTTTGTGGGGAGCTTCTGAGACTCACAGTCCCTTTCAGTGAGGGGAATAAGGCTCCAGATTCAACTGGCAGATTGATCTAAATCCTGGTGGAGAAGAACTGTCCTAATGAAGTCACTGGATCCCAAATCACAGGTCAAAGGGATGCTGAGGCCATCAAACCGCACCCCCAGTCCTGTACAGGAGAGCTGTTCTCCCTGCATGGGGACTGCTCTGTTCTGTTCCTCAGCTCTGGACATCATAGAGAGAATATTTTAGCTTATTTTGCAGTTTTGCCTGGGGTCATCTCCCTACTGAGTGGGTGGTAAAGCACAAAAATGTTTTTGTGGTGTCCAGCACAATTTGAAGAAAGCTTTTTAATAAGTTGATCCACTTTGCTTTCCATGTGTAAGGCCCATTTTAGGTTATTTGAAAACTATGGCAAATTATGCCTCTGGCTCATATTTTTGCATCACTGTTGTGTCTAGAGTTTTCTTTCTCTCTCTAACCTTGTAGCAGGAGACATTCAAAAGAACATTACCATCCCTCGCTGCATTTAACTTAACCAAGATATGACTCCTGGGGATAGTCTAATGTGGAGAAGAGCAGGAAGAAATCATCATGTGTCAGCATATTAATGTTCTAAATTAATGCACATCCTTCTTCATAAAAATGGTTTCTTCAATTCCAAGTCAAATAATATTGATTCTCAATATGACACAAAGACAAGTGATCACTGTAATACAACTTAAAAAGCAGCCTGAAGAGTAGCTGAGGCAGGAGGGAATGGAAACTTGACAAGTGTTTTTGCCAAAGTGTCAGTAGAATTATTCTTTTAACGAAGACAAGAAATTTAAACATGCATAGGTAATTTAAAAAGCCTTTTCTGAAATTCTGAGAGGAAAAAATGCTCTCTAATTTCCACCTTCTTAAATTGTATTATTATTAGTACTAGTATTAGTATGTAAGTAGCTCTGAACAAAACGTTTAATGTTTCGTAGAATATAAATTAACACATCACTCCATTTCTGTGGGAAAGTGTTATATTCCAATATATGGAACTATACATACAACTATATGTATGTATTCCAATAGGAACAAAACTTTTCCAGTTATCTTTGTCTTTCTTAAAGCCAGGCTACCTCCACCAACCCTTAAAAAGAAAGAAATGTTTGGAAAAGTGATTCTCTTCTAATTTCTCTTAGTATTAGGTTTATATGTGATAGATGCTTGTAAATTCCATGTGCCCCATTTATTTATCAATTAAATTGATGGATTCAGTTGTCCTATAACAAATTCCTGACTGTCTGCCACCTCCAGTAGCACAATACATCACAACCTTTCTTTGAGTATGTTAAGATTGTCACTGTGGTTCCCTCTGTCTCCTCAGTGTGTCTGTCTAACACACATCCAGGCACAATGCAGGCTCTAGGATATGGATGGCTTTTTTTCCATTGGAAGAAAATCCTTGCCTGAGCCCCCAGTGTGGAACAGAAGCCAAACGGATGTGAGCTGAAAAATATCTCTGCTGTGTCAGGGAAGTTAGTTCTGTTTTGGGTCAGACAACCAAGTGAGTCTCTCTCCTGAGAAACATCCAGCACGAGGAGAGGAAGAGATGCAGAGAAGTGTTGATACTGGAATGGGCACAGAGAGCCACAGAGAGGTGCTGAATCATCTGATTCTTCCTACGTAAATCCCAGTCCTGCAGCACCAGACCCCTCCTGACTCAGCCAGCCTGACTCATGCTGTAGCCTGCTTGTGACTTCCTACATTTCCTCTCATGACAATCCTTTCCTCTTCCCCCACATAAACCAAGTCCCTTTGCCATGATGGACACATTCAGTACCACAAGATTTTTTGTATCAGGGGTTTTTTTTCACTTTTTTGCTGTTCCACTCCAAATCAAGTCTGAACCACATCCCCGGCTATCACCCACTGCCTCCTCAAAGCATGAGCACATACAAAAGGCTTTCTAAAAACAAAAGACAGCATTCCCAGAGACTCTGGAGTCAATACTAACAAAGCGATCCATTGTTGAAAATGTGTCAGTAGGGACCACTCCATTGGGTAAGAGAAGAGTAGGGAGTGCCTTTTAGCACTGGGCTGTCCTCACCCTGGACCTGCTGGCTGCCTCTCTGGCTCTGTTTTCAGTTGTCCTAAACATCTTCTCAAAAATGAAATCTCCCCCTAAAGCCTGATGGGAAGGGGAAGGAAAAGACTGTACAAAATCGAGGTATAAATTCATCTCAGCTGTTTAACAAGCCTGCTGTTAAAGTTATTACCCACTTCCCCTCTGCAGACAATGAGAAAAATGAAGCTACTCCATGTCATGTATCTCACCTCGTGCTGTGGCTTAGGAGAAATCCCTGCTGGAGATTTCTCTTTCCATTATTGACTAAAGTAGAAACCTGAAAAATATGTGAAGACTCATTTGCTGCTTTTAATGACTAAAGTTAGTTCCTCTCCTGAAGTGGCTTGTGTCTGCACTGGCTGTGTAGGATGCCAGCTGCTCCAGGCAAAGAGGTGCCCTTCTTGGTTTTTATAGTGTAGTCATGAAATCTACTTCTTATGTGTGTTGATTGATATCCTGGGGACTTCAGATAACATGCACAGCCATGGAAAAGCTCTTTGTGAAGAACCAAGGTAATTGCAAAATTACTTACAATGAGGCATGGAAAGGCTACTGCAGATCCAGTTTTTGTTATGGTCCAGGTGCATCCTCCAGCCTTGAGGAAGAGAAAATGCACAGAATGTACCTGTGTGTTTGGTGGTCTGTTGAATTTCATACTGAAGGTACTTAGGAAAATAAGGATTCACATTCCAGCTACTGTAGGGAACATTTCAAACAAGCCTTTCAAAGGAGAAAAAAACAAGTCAAATTCATTATCTAGAATTATAGCACGGGAATTTATAAGGGGAATGGGGCTGTATTTTTCTAAGAAATTGTGTTAATATCCTCAATGTAGTATTGCTTAACATTTCTGCTTTCCAGCTCTGCACCCTCTTATTTGCATCTGCTTCTTTGCATTCCTCTGGGACAGAAACACTTGATACTGCCAAGTTCTCCAAGGATTAAAACAGGGAGTCTGAATCTGCAATTCAGAACTTTGTGTGGCCCCATGGGCAGCTCAGAAAAGCTCCATGAAAGGAGCAGTGAAGTCAGGCTCAGACAGGCTGGAGAGCAGCTCCCTCACACAGAACCTCTAAAAGCTTTTGCCCCTACCTTCAGTATCCTCAAATTGCAGGGGAGAAACCCTGAAACAACACAGTCTGCAAAAGGAAATTGGAAATGAGAAAGAGCCAAGCTTCACCTGCTGAAGATAAAAAATATTGGACTTTCTTTCCAAGAATTCTGGTAAATCCAGCACCTATCCAAGCCCTTCCAGTGAAGCAGGATGACCTCCTGAGGGTGTGTGCACAGTAAGAAGTACAGCATTTTCCTGCAAACTCCAAGCAAAATTCCCTGCAGGTCTGCTGAGAGATGCCAGCTCCAGTCCTGGGTGCCAAGTGGACATGTCAATGCAGGATTGCACTGATAGGATCAATTCGTGGGGCACACCAGGGCATTCACACAATTCTGTCACTTCCAGATCCACAGCCAGAGCTTATGATGTTGAATTAGAAACCTCCTTGTCTCACCACATAGATAAAAATATCCAAAAATAGCTTGTTTTGCATGAATGCAAGTCTCCATTCTGAGATAAACAAATGTTCAGAAGGGTCTATCATAATGGCTTATAGTTCAAAGTACACCCCTCTGTCAGTGGGGCCAGTGGAGCATTTATCCATTTTCTATACTCTGGATGACTTTCACTGTCCTCTGCCTCCTTTGATTAATGTGCCCAATTTTGCCATTTTCCAATTACTCACCAGGTACTAATGTAAAGTTAATGGGTGCCCTTACCAGGGCTTTGACAAACGTGAAGGAGCTTGAATTCAGCCCTCCTTAAGTGTGCACTTTGTTGTTCATAGTGGAAGCCAGGGATGTGCTGCAGCACATTACACTGGGCTCCACAATGTAAACAAGAGACATCACCAGCATGAAGACATAGTCAGTGCCTCACTGTGACTCTTGCACAGTGCCAAAAAACCTGTCTGTGTTAATGTTGCCCATATTACACTACGTTAATGGAAATATTCCATTCCATTCATTACATTGCTGTTGTATAAAGCTGCACAATTCCCAGGCCAGTATGCAGCACACCCTCTTCCTTCGAGTGTATAAGAGAAAGCACCAATGAAGTTTACTTTATAATGAAAAATACCAAATTCTTTAATATTACTTTCATAAGGAAAATCTGTTTTTATTTTCTGTCTCAGTTGTAAAAATGAAATATTTCCTTTCATATAGAGCCAGAGTAAGTCTTTGGTTGGATATATTCTTCTATCCTTTTTGGACAGATATAATAACAGAACAGAAATAAAGCTTTAAGAAATAAACTGAAATATATTTTCCACTCTCTTTGTCCTCTCCATCTGCAATACAATTGTGGTCATAGCAACATTGGTCTGTGGGTTATCTGGTTTTCTTCTCCCTCTATTCTTACAGGTTTTCAGCATCTGAGCTCAGCAGGATCAGAAAGAATTGAGAACAAGTGGAAGTAGGGACAGGTGGGTCTGGCACATCCACACTTCCAGGTGACCTGATGTGTTTGTACAGCCCATTGCTTTCCTCTCACAGAGATCACAGTGGGTGTCACTGCCCTTTTGGCTTTTTAGTAAATATCTCAATTCTTTCTGGTTTCCTTTTCTGTAAGACTGGGTTCAAGCTGAACAGACTCAATCTTCCATTTCAGTTTCTTTATAGAGGTTAATGTGCAAGAAGAAAAATGAAGCCAATTTGGTAGCTATTTCAGAAGGGTTTCTCACCTCAGGTATGCTGCAGTGTGGACTGGAGTGATGGAATTTACCAAGGGAAGAAAAAGGAGAAATGGAAAAAAATTAAGTATTATGAGATTATGTGGGGGGGAAAAAAGAAACAAAACAAAAGACAGAAGCAAACCAAACCAACTAACCAAACAAACAAACAAAACCCAATCAAAACAAAACAAGGAACAAAATTGATAGCAAAGCAGAGGCACAGAAAATGTTTAATCCTGCACAAATTCTCAAATACTTGTCTTCTGTTGTGCTCTGAAAGAGTTAATTCTGGTGTCAGCCAGGAACCCAACTAATGATTCCTCTGCTCCTACCTCTTACATCAGCAGCAGATCAAGATCAAATTCAACACTGTTAAAAAGCAGGGAACAGCTATAAGATGAATCCCTAATGAACGGAGCAAAGGGTCAATAGGGCACATTTGTTATTCAATAATCCAGTAAAACTACTGAACAAAATACCTCTGTGCAATGCTAAAAATAAATGAGTTGGGTCCTTCTGATGCAGACAGTTGATGTGTGAGATAATTTCAGCAGGTCTGAAAGTCATCACAAGAGACTTGTTTCTGCCTTTTAGTGTGGTTGTTGTGGTACCTTCCATGCCTTTCACATTTTAAATGATTGCACAGTAATTCCCAGGCTCCACAAATAGAATGTGCCTCAAAGGGACCAACCCTTGGACCCCCACAAACTGCTGCTATTTTGGAGGCAATCTGTGTTTATTGGAACAATCCTTTTTTTTTCTCGTGAGAGATCAAGCTAAAGGGTCAAACAGAGAAAAGAGATGACATGTACAAATAGCAGATTCAAGGAGCTCCTTGCCAAAGGATGTCAGGAATGTAAAAGGTTTTCATGGCTTCAAGGAGGGGACTGGGCAGGTACTCAAAAGTGAGAGCTAATGAGAAGTTCTGGGCAGACAAATCACACACCAAGCTAACAAAAATCCCATAAATTAGCTCTCAGGCCTTGCACCTCTTCAATTCCAAACAGCTGAATGTTTTCTGAACCTCAGAAAATTGTATCTACAGACTTGGAACCTTTTTTGTTTTAGAGACGTTCAGGAAGGAATCAAGCATTCATACAGAGCTAAATGATCTGTTTTGGCACAGCCATGATCCTTGCAGGAGACACTTATTTTTTGGCTCAGAAAGTGTGTTTGCAGAATGCTTGTCATTCATGAAGAAATAAGAGTTTATAGAAGTTTGTGCCCCATAGGCAATAAATATGGAATAATATTCTGTACAGAAATATTCCCAAAACAAGGCTCTCTAAGAACATAGGATCAAATTCCAGCACACTTGGGAAGTGAGAAAATATTTTGATGTCAACAAGAATTGCAATTAAAATCTTTAGTCAGATCTCAGGAGAAAAACAATTGCTGTATTTAAAAGAAGGCTGAAGCATTACAATTCCATAAAAATGGCTACAGAAACCATTTGGCTTTCTACTGATCAAACTCTGTCTCCAAATATTTGCTGCCATAGACAACAGAAAATAAAAATCAGCAGAGATTTGAAAAACAAAATCATGCCAGAATCTTTTGCTTTGTTTTGTTTTGCTTGTGCCTCATAACTGGATGTAGCACCACTATCATTTTGTGAAAGCTTTTTGGACTGAGTTTTGGGGATGTTTCTGGTCTGCTTTCCCACCTCTGACATAAACCTGCAGCTGGTTTTGTGTCCTGTATTTCAGACTCCCAGCTCCCTAAAACCCACTTTTGTGACTCTGTAAATGCATCAGCCACGGGAGCTGATGCAAGTGGCTGGAACCTCTTTCTGTACTCTATAATCTAATGCACTTAGCGAGCCAATGAATATGTGGGGAAGGAGGGGCTTTCAGGGGCTCTGTGCAGGGAACAGCTGTTGAGCAGCAAACCTTACCCAGAGCCAGGCAAACACACTCATTCACATCCTCAGTGGCTCTGTGCATCCAGGGCTGGCACAGCTACAGCCCTCCTCCTCCCTCTGCAGAAAGTGAGCAAACTTGCACAGAGAAGCAGAAAGGACAAAGAACCTCAGCTGTGAAACATTTGAGCAGATCCAGCAATGGCCTGGGTCAGTAATGTCTCCTGGTTAAACCACCTTGTTCTACATGAAGAGCGTCTCAGGGGGTACTTGAACAGCACTGAGGACTATTTAACCTTCCTGTGCGGGCCCAGACGGAGCCACCTGTTCCTGCCCATGGCTTTGGTGTACTCTGTCATCTTCGTCGTCGGCGTCGTGGGGAACTTCTTGGTCTGCCTTGTCATCCTCAAGCACCGCAACATGAAGACCCCGACCAACTACTACCTGTTCAGCCTGGCGGTGTCCGACCTGCTGGTGCTGCTCTTCGGGATGCCCCTGGAAGTCTACGAGATGTGGAGCAACTACCCCTTCCTGCTGGGGCCCGTGGGCTGCTACCTGAAGACGGCTCTGTTCGAGACCGTGTGCTTGGCCTCCATCCTGAGCGTGACCACGCTGAGCGTGGAGCGCTACATCGCCATCCGGCACCCGTTCCGCGCCAAGCTGGCCCGCACGCGGCGCCGCGCCCGCCGCACCATCCTGGGCCTCTGGCTGCTGTCCCTGCTCTTCGCCCTGCCCAACACGGGCACCCACGGCATCATGCTGCAGCACTTCCCCAATGGCACCCTGCTGCCCGGCTCCGCCACCTGCACCGTGGTCGTGCCCCTCTGGATCTACAACTCGATTGTCCAGATCACCTCCTTGCTCTTCTATGTGCTGCCCATGGGGGTGATAAGTGTGCTGTACTATCTGATGGGGCTAAGAGTAAGTCCTGTTCCAACCATGCTCAGTGTTTCCTTGCCTCATTCTTGTGTGTTTGTGTCTATATGTGGCTTTTGAGTGAGTTCTGCACCTTTTTGTTGCCTGTGTTTTCCCCCCAAAACAGCAAAACTCTGAAAAGAGTAGATCCAACTTCTTCTCTGGTGCAATCCTGTTCTGAAATTAAATTTAGCTATGTTGGGGAATAAGTTACCCCAATCTTCTTATAAAAACTTACCATCGCTGCTGCTCACATCTGAACATTAATGAAACACCCAAATCTGTAGATTGATTCCAGCCTCTCAGAGATTTACACCTTTGCAGTAGGGACTAGGAAATGGACCAAAAGGCAAATGTGAAAAGAATAAAAAGAAGTTGGCTAGTGATTGAACCTTGTGTACTATTTGTTTTCCCTTTTCTAGTGACTGTAGAATTTCCATTGCATAACTTTCTTCTTTTCCTTCCTTGGAGCTGGTGTAATATTCACTTGTTAAAACTCACAAAGCTCATAAACACAAATATTACCTTATTGCTGCAGCTAGCAAATTCAGCAATCATTTCTTTATATAACTACAGCCTTGTTTCACCAGGCTACCTTAGAGCTTATATTCCTTCTCTCTTCAGAAATTGAGACTACTTTTGACAAGTATCCATCATGTAAACGTGTGGATAAAATAATCAAGACCACAGTGTTATAAAACTATGTAGCACAACACTGAAATGCACTGCTAATCACAGTGACTTGATGACCGCTTTCTTCTCACAAGTCACAGACATTTAGACAATATAAATCCCATTTTGTCACACTGAATGTAACTTAAAGTTTACAAAGATGTGTCTGATCCCAGAGCAAGAAAGGGAGACAAATGAACCTATTAAATAATATACACGAAACTCAGCCAAATCTCTGCTGGTGTAGATATAATTTTGTTGTGCTGGCTGATATGTACAGTTACCTGAAATTATACAGAAGCAATTTTTACTTACTCAGGAATTACCTGGATTGGACTATCCATCAAAAATCCACAGCACAGACCAGATCATCGAGGCAGTGAATGGGTTAAACTATCCCCAATCTCTGGAGGCTCTTGAGGGGTCTTTACATAGTTTCAATGAATATTTTACAAAATAAGACCTGAAGGAAATGAAAGGTGATGAAAATAGAGTTGTTACAAAAAGAAAAAGAGAAATCCCTGAATTTATAAAAGGAAGACATGAAGGCTGCAATAACTTCTATTTGCAGCAGCAGATATTCCTATACCCCATCCCAGAAGAAAAGCTTGGTTCCAGAAGAGGGCTGACCCCCAGGACTTCTGCAAATGCACACATTTGTCCAAGCTGTCTTTCCTAAACACAGTAATGTTCACTGTTTGTGCCTCTGTTTTTCTGTATATCCAGCTCAGACTTCCAAATTTTTACAGGATCCATCCTGGCTAGATCTGCATTATCTCCAAGCTGCACTGGGCAAGATGATTTCATTTCTTCAACAAAAGTGATAGAAGAATGATGTATATATATAATTTTCCAAGAGGAGACACCTTTTGTCTACTCACAGAGGAGGAAATCTGTGAGACTTTAGCAGCACCCTGCAGCCTCCTGAGTGCCATGTACCACTCACAGAATGTAGGGGAAAACTCAGGGTTGATCCAAAGCTTGTACAACAGCTCAAATTCAGCAAACAGAGATTTAACCTTTTCATATCCATGCTTTGTAGAAAGGGTATTTCCTCACCAGCTTCTCCCTCAAGCTCTGCCACTGCTGGACAGTCTCAGGATGCAATGCAGAAGGGGACAGGGGACCTGCCAAGCAGCCATGAGAAGGCAGCAAACATGGGTCACAGGCTGAGTTAATTTATAATTTACTTCCTTGAAAAATGTAAAAATACATTTGTCTTTTTCACTGGGAAATGGTTGCTTACCTCATTATCTACTTGGGTATCATTTTGAGGCTTGGTGGTTTAATATTGCAATGTTATGGTCAATTGATTGTTCCAGCACCAGTGTAAAGAAGAGAACACTGATCATTGTCCTGTAAACTCATTAGGCTTGATTATGGAAGCTTCCTGCTGCCTCTTTCATGGGGTTGCCATCACAGATACCTTTAGGATAAATCCCTAAATCATCCAGGCTCTTCAAACCCAGTTCAGCTGTTGAGCTACTGATTGCAACCCACAGCAAAGAGCTGAGGAGGGAGAGGAGAGGGACAAGATGAGAACATTGGGCAGGAGCTGCTCATGGAAGTTCATCCCTGGGACACTGATTGAGAGGGGATTGCTTGGGAAGAAGTCAGCATCACAGCAGGGTTCAGTGCAAGGTCCCATTTCTTTCAAACAGATTCCTAAAAGGACACAGGCAAAGGTGCTGATCACTGCCTGTCCAGAAGTCATACTCTATTTAACAAGGGATTCTGACAGCATGGGCTGGATGATTCTTCTCCCAAGGTTCCAACTCTTCTCTTAGTCTCTCATCCCCTCAGTAACTGGTAATAATAATAATAATAACAATAATAATAATAATTTGGACATAGTGGCAATTTTACTTTAGCTGTCTTTGAAGCATGACAACTTATTCTTGCCAAAGCACATCTGGTCCAGATTTTATCATCAAAGTCTATTTCTCCCCCCAAATGCCCAGCTATTAAACACCCAGAATCATCTGTGGATGGTGGCTGCCTTTGGCTAATTTCTGCAGAGCCCAGCACAGCTCTTCCAGAGTCTGTGTCCTTTCCATGGAGGTTGTTCAGCAGTCCTCGTTCTCCTTTGCCATGGGGTGAGCTGAGGGCACACTCAGGCTGCAGAGCAGCAGCCACAAATGCTTCATAGCTAAAAAAGATCTGGGGGGAGAATCCGATTTTCAGCTCCTTGCTCCAGTCACTTTTAATTCTCTTGCAGTAGAAGCATAGCATTCATCTCAAACCTACACAGCCTCATAGATAACAGTGCTGTAAAAGGAACCAGTACCTTGGCTGGGGTTCTACCCCTCTCAAACTATTGGTGTTAACTCAAGTTTCAGCCATGGACTCATTTATTTAATTTTTTCCCTCCTTGTTTGTAATGTTTCATTGTTTTATTAAAGTGAGGCTGCTGAGTTGTTCTTACCTGTTACACCTTAATCACGTGAGGCAAAAGAGGAACCTTATAGCATCATCAAAATGACAGATGGAAGAGGAAGAATAAAGATACATGTGTCTTCTCTGGTTTATTACAGCATCAGCACACAGTACTCTCTGAGGCTTTGGAATATGCCTGGAATAGATTTGGAATAGATTACTGTTGAGACTGAAAACCACTGAAGGGAATCCAGGGGTTTTAATAAATCTGATAATTTATCAGTAGATGTGCTACAAATCAACTGAGTCCTTTCCTTAAGCAACTGTGGCTATGCCTAAAAGTTACAAGGGGAATAATGTAAAATATGAAAAGCCGAATTGCATTATAATTGGCTATAATTCCATTTACTTGTGTTTTTTCCTTTTATAAATAGAATAAAGAGAACATCGAAAGAAGGGCTCATTTCATCATCCTTACAGAAAAGTATTGTTAATCAGAAATCAGAAAGCAAAGTTACAGTGTAAGAGGCAAAATCAAATGGCACAACTAGCATGTCTTCACGAGGTTTTTACAAATCCAGAGTGATTTCTATCTTTTCCCTCATTCCTGATATCATCTCATATATAATTAAGTTTTGGTTCAAGTTTTTCTGCTTGAAAACAGACAAAGATGTTGGCTAATCAGGAGTTCCCACTGCAGGAAGCTGGGACCAAATATGGACTTTCCAGATGTGATTTCTCTGGTATTCAAATCAATTGTCCTGTTTATGGAAACCTGATCTTTTCATCACCAAAGCACCAGTCTTCTCATCATAAACATACTGGGGACAGATTCCAGGGATGATCAGATTACTCCTCCTTTAAGTCTTTTTTTTTTTTTTTTTTTTTTTTTAAGTACAGGAAAAACTACTGGAGAAAAACCTCTCCTTGTTGTGCCAGAGCCGTGTGTGGCTAAATCTGTGTATCATGCACCCTGCCCATCTGCAAGGCAGAATTTCTGGGGTTAGTTCATTAGATGGGTTGAATTTAAACTACTCCCAACACTCAGGACATGACACAAACTCCCTTGAATTCTACAGGATTTTTTCCAATTATTACAGCTGTGTTGTACTGAGGCCTCTCTGGGTATTTTTTGGATCATTGGTTTGTGCTTAATTGTGGGGAACACTTTTAGGAAAATAGACAAATGAGCAATATTTTGCTAGAGGAGGAAGTAATGCCTGGCAAAATACTGTTGAAATGGAACATAAACTGTGAACCAAATATTGACTCATTGAGAAAAGGTAAGTGGGGAAGGGAAATACAAATTTGCTGTAAATATGTAGGTTCAGATGTAGAAAATCTGCAGATTGCTTTGAACCTAAAGCTTCCATGTTTTTCTAGATAAAAATGGAAATTTAAATGCAGGGGGAGGGTTTCAGTGAGTCCCATGTGCCCCCAAATTTTGATTTGTCAATCTACAACTCCCAAAATATCAGTCCATGTGTGGCAGGGATGTGTTCTCTTGTCTAAGCTGTCCTTTGGTTTCCCTCCTTTTGCCAGTTGAAAGGAGATGAATCTTTGGAAGTGGAGGAAATGGCTGTGAATGTTCAGAGGCCATCCAGGAAATCAGTCACCAAAATGTTGTGTAAGTAGTGAGTCCTTCTGTGCTTTATTTACCATGAGCAGGAGTGTGAGCAGATCCTGAAGGGTATTGAGCAAGTCCATTGGATACAAGAGTTATGAGATGAGCAGCTGTCATATTAAAAAAAAAAAGACTTATTGCTGTTTTATCTGGATTTGCAGGAGTGAAGCATCAGGGGTAACTACCAAACAACTCAGAAAGCAAATTTTCCTCCCCAGCACAAGAGGAGATTGAACAAAACTTTGTGGCAGATGCTTACATGGCAATTTTCCAACATCCCTCACTCTAAACTAGCTCTTGCAGCCCTCCAGGGAGGATCCCCTTTTTCCAGAGTGCAAAGAGTCTATCTTTTACATTCTTACAGAATGTACTTCCACTTTGCATCACACCAAAATGTACTTTGGAGCCAGCCTTCCAGGTTTTCTGAGCCTGGAATGGGTTTGGCCTCCATAGATACCTCAGCATTGCCTGACTGTTTTCTGCTCTGTTGGAATGTCACTCTGTGTGCCTGCATTGGGCTATGCAATACAGAAATTAGTGGAAAGATTGTTCTTTTAGAAGACAGAAAGGATGGCAAAAATTTTGAAATGGTGAATATAATTTATGTATTAAGTCTTCCATCCAGCTTTCTGAACTCTCTGCTCTGAGGGCTGATGGACCATATCCTCCCATTTCTGACCTGTTTTTCTTCTCCCCTTTCTCCATGCCAGTTGTCCTCGTGATAGTTTTTGCCATCTGCTGGGCTCCATTCCACATAGACCGACTTTTCTTCAGCTTTGTTGTGGAATGGACTGAGCCTTTAGCCAATACCTTCAACTTAATTCATGTGGTGTCAGGTAAAGTTTTCCTCTTCCATTTGCACAAGGACTGGCAAAAACAAAAGCATTTGTGAGTGGTTTTACTTGGAATTTGTAATCATTTATTATGAGGGGGACATGAGACTTGCGAGGAAAACCTTCTTGGGGTTTGGTGAGCAATGAGAACAGTGTCTGAATAAAAACTGCAGGCAGGTTTCTGCAGCTCTCAAGATCTGGATATGTTGTCAAATTCACCAATAATAAAAGAAAAAAAAAGGATATCATGCATCATTACTAACTGCTTTTAAGTCTTGGGAATGTTCAGAAGTAAAGACTTCAGCTGCTTTTAAGAAGTACACAGGAGCAGGCAGCATCCTCCACAGGCTCTCTGGGGCAAATAGGAAACCTTGCCAAATGCAAGAGCCTTACACACTGCTTAGCACTGGGTGATGGAACCAAGTTCTTTATGGCCTTGCCAACTATAAAATTAAGGTCTTTTCAAAGAGGAATCTTATTTTCAGTCTGCCATGGGAAAACACTGAATGTGGCCATTAGGCAGCTCAGACAAATCCAATCCTGTGCCATTGTCCTGGTGAGTTGTAGGAAATTAGCTTCCCCTGGCTGGAAGTTATCCTCTGACAGCTTTGATGGGGCACCAGCTGTGCAAATCCTGCTGTGGGGATGAGGGCAGTGCTGGAGGCAGCTCAGGCCAGCTCCAGAGAGAGCTGGAGAGACTGAGCTCCAATTCACATTCTCTCCCACTTTCCTTTCACTGCAATGCAAGCTGAGCTAACCTTGGTGAGACATCCCTCTGCCTGTGCCAGGAAGGCAGCAGAGCCCCACTGCTGCTGTGTCCATCCTTGCACCCAAGCTTGCTGGAGCTGTAGAGCCAACAAATAGATTTTCCTCTTCTGAGATGGGTTCACACACAAATGAATGTCTCTCTCTTCCTCCCACCCTTGTTCTCCCAGGTGTTTTCTTTTACCTGAGCTCTGCCACAAACCCCATCATTTACAACCTGCTGTCCCAGCGCTTCAGGATGGCTTTCCTCAGTGTGATTTCTCCTTGCTGCAAGCACTGTGCCCGTAAACATCCCACCTGCAAGATTTCATCCCAGAAGAGCATCTTTGTGATTCAGAATCACAATCTCATGGACTCTGCTGAAAACACGAGTCTCCCTGGCACACACAGGGCATCTGTCAGCAGCTCCCAGCTCTCCACTGGCCTGTGACTTCCCGTGTTGTGATCCAGGTGACAGAGAAGGTTAAGAAAATTACTTTAAGAAACTAAAGCAGAAGAAAACTTCCTAAGAGACTGATTTCAGCAAGAATTGTTCAGGAGGTGTCCTACTGAATGAATGAAGGAGGAGAGTGTATTTAGGATGTGTTAGGGAAGCACTGTGTTACCCCCAAGCTAATGGGAGGGCTGGAAATTTGAGTTTGCTCACTGCAAGCTGTGCCAGCAAAGAGCTGCTTTAAAAGGTGAGAGACACTCCCCGTGCTGCCTGCACGGCAGAGAATCAGCTTAGCCAAGTCTTACCAAATAGCTTCTTGTGCAGCAACTGAAACATCAGTTTTTACTTATTTTGAAACAGGACAACTTTCTGCATAAGCCTTCTCTACCCACTCCTAGCTTTAGGTAAGCCAGTCCCACTTCCCTCTGCTACAACCTTCTGGTGGTGTGGCTGCTGCAAACCTCTCCTGTCAATATTAGCAAACAGGCAAGAATGAAAGCAGGGCTGATAAACCAGCTACCAGCAACAGCTATTTCTGGGCCAGAAGAACCAGGGAATGTAAAATAAAAGTAAAGCAAACTTTTGCTTTCTGAGCTTCTTATCACTACTTCAGATATTTATGTGTTGTCTCCACCAGTGAAGCCCTGTGGTTGTGCTTCAGCAGACTTCACTTCTATACCAGGTGGATTGCAGAAGTCAGAGATATGCATGGATTATCAATCACCAGGAAGGAGCCTGGACAGCACTGACAACAGAGGGAATTGGGACAAACCTTATACAAGGGCAATAAAAAGGGGAGTTTTGCAGTGATGTTGCATCTACTAAATTCAGTTTTTGCCACAAAGCACAGTACAAGGTCTGATTACTTTCCTGCACTCCAGTAGTGCAAACATCCTGAAGGCAGTACAGTCATATCAGAGCTGACAAATTCCTGGGCTCTGCAGACTGCAGGGACAGGACCCTATAGAATTTTGTCAAGGGAGTTCAGGGAGAGTCCATTATGTGATAAAGAATTTTGTAAAACTCTGTCTCACACGTTTCAAAGCCCATTCATTGTGTTTGAGGGCAGTGACTCCCGTGTGCATCCTGACACAGGGCTGGGTTTAGTCCCCGTGCTGGGCTCAGGCTTGGCATGCACTGCCACAGAGAATCATCCCAGGAGTGCCACCAGGGGCCTGGCAGCTGCTTACACAGCCAGGGAACACTGAGCTATCACAGCAAATAAGAACATTAGTCCCTGCAAGATGATACACTCTGCATAAAGACATTTTCCATTCCGGTCACTGGGGATCCAGATGACATTTCCTACCAAGAAGGAAGGGATTGTACTCGTGGTTACCACACTCTCTTTCTTTGTTTGCCCCAAAATTTTCTGTTTGATTCTCACTGTGGGACTCTGAGGTGGGAGCCTCATGGCAGCTGAAGAGTCTCCTTCTCCTGGAGCATAAGGGGATTATTTTCAGACCCTTTTTACCTCCTGCAGTCTTGAGAAACACACCTAGGAGAGGGGAAGAGCCACACAAGGCCTGGAGAGAAAAGGCCATTCCTGCTCCCTCAAGACACAGCTGAAATGCTTTGCCACCCCCAAGTGGACACTTGCATTTTACCAGTGACATTTACATTTCTAAGCAGAAATTTTGCATTATTTTTCCCTCTGCCAGAGATTACAGTGTGATTTCCCTCTGGACAGGCCATGGCAGTGGTGCCTGTGGGCTGCCCAGGTCCCTGTTCTCCTGCCTGGGCATTGCTCTGAGCTCTGTGATCCCACTGACCACCTTGGGACCACCTGGGGACCACCTTGGGACCACCTGAGCTGTGCTGCATTTCCTCCCTCACCCTGCACCTCCCTTGGGCACATCCCTCACTGAGCCCTGGGGATTTTCCTCCCTCTGCCAGCTGTATGAAAGCTGTCCTAGAACCAGGATCATTACCAAAAGGGTGAGCAGACAGTGCAGTGACACAGTCACACATCCAGCACGGGGTGGATGTTCCTCTGCCACGTTTTATGGCTCTTTCAGTGCCTGTTTTGCATTCAGGGTGAGACAGCATCCTGTGTTGGTGCACAGAGCCATCCATGAGTGAGAGCCACCATGAGCAGTGCCACTCTCTCCTCTCCTCATGGGACAATCCCAACCTCCAGCTGCAAAGCCCGGGGTTGATAAATGCATCCCTTCACTTGCAGATGAGCACACAGGTTGAGGGGGTGACAAAGGCTGGGGGGGTGAAGCTGGAGGATGAAGATTTCATGTGATCCTAAAGAAAGTGGCCATATTTTTGTCCAAAGGGAAGACAAAAGGGCTTTGTGAGGAAGGGGAAGCAGATGTGGGAAGAATGTGCATAGATGGAAAATTTTATAAGAGAAGTAGTGAGAAGCAAATCATCATTAAATCACCTGGTTCTGAATTAACTTCGTTTCTTGTCTTAAAAGCAGTTTTTATCACATTTAATTTGTTGTTAGTCAAAAGCAGTGATACGCATAAGAAAAAACTACTGAGCTTTTTTGGTCAAGTGTCAAAATCAAAGCTGAAAACATTTAGTCTTGCACCAAACCAAACCTTCTGTGAAAGTGTTATTGGGAGAAACATGTCAAAACTCCTCTGAATTCTGCTAAAAATCAAATAAATGCAGTAAAATGTGGACTAACTGGAGACTGAAAGTTAAGTTCCTTGCGACTGCACAGCTCGGTACCCCCTCACTCCTGAAGGAGGAGCTCCAGAAAATAATTGATGCAATTTGTCCCTCAATGTAGTAGATGTCCACTGGAGACTTCTTCCCAAAAGGTCAGTGCTTGAGTTATTTATCACTCTGCTCTGATATTTACCTCCTGCATTTGAAAGCTGGATTCAAAGATGAAAAAAACAGGAAGATAGATAGAGATGTCATGAAAGCTGATTCTGTTCCTTTATTTATACATTAAGGAGCTTTCATAGCCAAGTGCTGAAAAATGTTGGCAACTGGCTGAGAAAAACTCTTGTTGCACAAAAATGGAGAACAATTCTCTTTCCCCAGGAGTGGTCTGGTGTGATAAAACTGTATTTATTTGAAATCAAGCGTGACTTTGGAGACAGAACTGTCTATTGATTTATTTCTCTGTTTCTGTTTCCCTCTGGGAAATGTGTAAATGTGTGAGCAGAAAGTGTGGAGAGCAGGGGCAGTGCTCCAGCACAGTGAACAAAATGTGGAGAGTCTGAAATGCTCTAAAAGGCAGCACTCAAAGGGGAGAAGAATTGTGTTCATTGCAAGTGAGTGATGCTCAGATATAATACCAGGTTCAGTTGGAAAAAACACTATGAACAGAAGGTGGACAGTTCTGTTCAGTTTATATGAAGAGTTTTTGAACACCACTGTTTTGAAGTGTTTAAACTACACCTTATTGGTAAAACTAAATGTACATTTCAGCTGCAGAGATGGTTATCTGTATCTGTATGTAACATGAAAATAAATATACTAAACTCTGTCTACCTAAGCCTGGCCCATGCTCCAGAAATCCTTGTGCTTCTTGTTTCTCCCTCTGATTTCACATGAGCAGCAGCAGATGGACATTCCCCAAATGTTCAGCCAGTGCCAAGTACAGGGCACCAAGGACTCAATACAAGTTACAGTACTTAAAAAAACAAACAAACAAACAAACAAACAAACAAACAAACAAACATATTTCACCTGGTATATTTGCACACAACCAGCACAGATCCCCATGGGCCTTGTGGCATCCAAGAATTCTGCACAACTGCTCCTACAGGGGAGGAGGTTAAAGACTGGGCAGCACAGATGTCACAGCCAGGAGAGGCTCCCAAAGCAGAAACAGCCAGGTCTGCTCTCCCTCTCTGTTTTCCCACAGTTGTCTCATTTTCTCTGCTTTCATTTTGACACTTGCTAGTATTTCCCCACTGAGGCATCTTTTTCTACAAACTAGCAAATTGCTGAGCTATGGCATTTCCATATCAAATGGATATTAATGTAAGGAGAAATAGGATAATGAAAGCAGAATGAACAAGAAATCAAACAAGCTTTTGCAAGGATTAAAATTTGAATGTAGAATTCAGTCCAAGTCAATGCAAGATGGCAAATGTCCTTCAGAGTGAGCTAAGAGTTAAAAGAGTTTGCAAAGAAACTGCAGAAAATTTCCCAATCTGGGCCCTGCAGTTTCCTCACCAGGGAAAAACACACTTTTGAGGTTGTTAGGGCAGGTCACCATGCACCAAAAGACAGTGAACATCTTGTGCACAATTCCCTGACTCTGAAAAAGGAATTTGCCACATACAAAATGGATCATAATGTAAGAACCTCTCCAGGACAGTCAAGGGTTGTTGATTTTCTTCCACATTTCTTTCCATTTACATTCTGGGTAGTCAACAACCTGTCTGGTCATACCCAGACAGAGCTAAGTTCATTTGCTACCAGCAGAAGAAGACTTTCTGTTGCTGTCTAGATTTTGGGAAGTCCTGAAAAGCTGCAGCTGATGTTTTAAAGACAAATTATATTTAAAACACTTAATTTTTAAAGAAGGATTAATTTTAGGTGTATGGGAGCTGTTTGAATAATTTGCTTCCCACTAGGATAGCTAATTCATGAATAAAATACTGAAGTTCTTATTATAAAAGCCCAAATAACTTTTTTTTTTTTGCATCTTCAGCTTACACTATTTTATGAAAAGTAGCAAATTCCTTCCCAGAGGAAGAGGCTTTTATTTGATTTTTTTTATTTTTTAATTTGATTTGGGTTTTCCAAAGGACCCTTTGACTCAGATGTCTAGAACATGATCTCCATCAGAGGAAAACTGTATTCCTGTTTCTAGTCAAATGAGAGGGAGAAAGGCTGTGCTAAAATAATTTTTTCTGACCTACTTCAGTCATCTACTTTAGGTGTTTTACAGGTAATTTCTACAGCTGAAAAACACAGCCAGGCAACAAGGCACAAGTGACCTTGGAGTGCTGTGTGCTCTTTGTTGCAGAGTAGGTGTGTTTATCAGACACTTTCAATTTTGTTTCATTTCTTCAGAACCCAAGAGGTTCCCTTAGAAATGAGTCACCAGGAAAATCATGCTCCAAATGATCAAAGCAAATGGCTCACAACTAAATCACCACTGAACAGGGCGAGAACAGCATCCTCAGGGCCTCACCTGCCACTTTGTTCATTGATCTGGGGCTGCTGCCTCTGGGAAACCTGGACAGAGAAATTCCAACAAACTCTAGCACATGTAGAATTTGCAGCATTTGTTTGCAACTTTTCAGTTTTCTTCTCTTTCCTTTGCTTCTGCAGGAGATGACAAGGACAGGAAAGAGATCTGTCCTGCCAGAGAATGTGCTGAACAGCTGCCTAAACTCGATGGAAAGTCTCCAAAAAGAAGTTTTTTCATGCTGCTGTTGACTGCAGTGCAGGTGGGTTGGGCAGCACAAAGCATCTGCAGCAAAAAAGTACAAGAGTCACAGTTTAGAAGAGTCACAGTTTTGGGAAACAGAAAACCTCCCCAGACTGTCTGTGAGGAGGGAAACAAAGCACTAACACAGGAACCTGGAGGTATATTTAACCATGTTTATTTAGCCATGTACACACTGGGGCTTGTTAGCTGGCTTGGTGTTAGGGAAATCCTGCACGAAGAGGAGTTCTTTGAGTGTGAACAAACCTGGTTAGCACCACAAAACTCAGCTTCTCCTGAGCCCTGCAGCACTGCTTCCTCCCAGCTCAGGCTGCCTGCTCCTGCAGAAAAACAAAGTACAGAAGCAGCAGCAGGTATCAATTTCCATTTCAGTAGCACTGGCAGGCCCCTCCACTGGAACTGAGACTCAGACAGCACACTCTTAGCTTAAAATGATGCCATCCAGTTATTGTCCCTGTGTGTAACAAAGATGAGCAGCAGTTGACACTGGCCCAGATATATCTGCTTTGGTTATGTATCCCAGTCCCAAGACGAGGGGCTGAGTCATGTGGAGCTGGCTCTCTGTGCTTATAACACTGAATAGTCCCAAAGCTGGGGCTCACACGGCAGCCTAGCAAATCCCAGCACACCCACTGCACTCCTCCAAGAGGCAGCAAGGACTGCCAGACATGATTCAGCCCCAGCACAGCCCAGTTCTCCTGTGACTCCTGCATTAACAGCAAGGAACACTCACAGAAGTGTTAGTCTCAGTCTGGCTCCTTCCGGTCTCATTTCGCTCTCTCTCCTCCCTCCCAGGAGGAACAGGTATATTGAAAATCATCTCTTTTCCCCCATCCATCCTGTCTTTTTGCTGCTAAGAAATTCCACTGAGAATTGAGTCTTTTCTCTGCAACTTTATTTGCCAGCTGTAGGGTTTTCACACTGTTATTTGTATTCCAGTCCCGATTTCAATTACCTGGCTAACCTTTTCAATTTTCACAGAGAGTGAGAATCAGAAAACAGCAGGTCCTTTATTACAGCTCACACTGGCAGGGAATTCTTCGCCCCCCTTCCTTCCCCCATGTTTGCAGGAAAGCTCTGTCAAATTCAAACAAACTCATTGATAATAACTTGTCTATTTGCTTATGCTTTGCTGGCTGTTAAATATTCTGGTCCTTTCTGTGGACCTCTCTTCCATTCTCCTTCTGTCTTAAACATATTATATTTTACACCATTTCTAAAAGCCAGGGAGAAGCAATCTTAAGCCTTCACCCTGATGCTTGACTCCAGTGGGAATTCTCACCAAGGTCAAGCACTGGAGAAGTTAAAAGCCTTGTGCTTTGAGAGGGGCTGTTTGCTGCTCTTTGATAAGCAGGACATGGTGGTGGCCAGTCCTTATGTCCATATCTCAGAGCACTTCCCAGTGGAGGCTCAGGGCATTGGGGGGGTTCCCTCAAACAAGAGGTGAGTCAGACACAGGACACCACTCTGCTGAGCCCAAAGCCACTGCTCTGCCACTGAACTGCACTGGCCACAGCTGCCACCCTTTTTGCCTTTCTCAATTCTCCAAGTCACACCCCTCCTCTTACCTCCTTCATTATTCTGAGCTCTTGATCTAGCAGTCCTTTCCATGCCTGTGCTCTGTCTGCCCCATCACTCAGCCATCCAGATCCTAGAAATGGTTTATTTGATTGGGGAGGGGAGAGGATTTAATGCAAAAGACCTGTTCCTTAGCAACACCTTCCCATCTTTCTTCTTTTGTTATTTCCACCTCATTATCTTTCCCCATGTTCAACTCCAAATTAACTTAATTACAGACAGATTTCATATCTCTCTGAACCAGAAGGGGCACTTGTAAAACATCCCTCCAGTCAATAGTAAATGAGGGCCTTGGCCTATGCTAAGCAGGCTTTGGGAAAGGCAGCTCAGCTGTGCCTGCCCTGCTCCCTCCAGAGACCTCTCCTGGTTGCTCCCAGCTCCTGCTGTTCCTTTTCAGTGAGGCATTTCATCTCTCCATTTTGCAGCCTGTCCAAGTTCACCACAACCCCTGAGCTCCACAACATACATCAGTATAAATCACCAGGTGAATGCTTCTCTTATGCAGATGCCAAGGGCACTGCAACCTTTCCACCTCCCCTTTCCAGATCCTGACAGGGGACAAGTGCCTCAGTTCAAAGTCCATTATTGGAATCTGCCCTGAGTACAAATCTGAGCTAAATCTGAGCCTTATTGAGTCTGAAAATCAGATGTACTCAGTCCAGGATGACCTCTGGATTGGAGAGGTCAAAGATTTCTCTTGGTTAATGCAGCTCTGGGTGCCCAAGACTCATACACAAATGGCAGCTCTCTCCTTGAAAATCCCCTCAGAGATAAAAACACAACCACTGAACTAGATCCAGGGCAGCCCCTCATACCATATCTTGTCCTTACCCTGTGATGCCAGGTTTCCTTTGGAAATCAGGGCCAGAACTTATTTCTAGCAAGTGATGGGTTCCTCACCTCCTCACAGATAAATAACCATTGCTGCATTGCTGTGTCTTACCATTCACAGCTCTCCACTGGCAGAGGAAATATCTTCTTCCTTCTGTTGGAGGTCTAGTAGCTATCATCCAGCCAGGACATCTCTTCCTAAATCCACCAAGTGACTCCTCACTGGTAGCTGGGTGCTGCACTGAGGATGAGGAGAGATCTGTGTTCACACAATGAGGAAAGTGCTGCCAGAGAGAGCCACCACCAGAACTGTGCTGAGGGCACATGAAACACAAGGAAATCCTCTACAAAGACATAGGGGAACCAAACTCCCAGCAGCAATAAAAAAGGGAAGACTGTGTGTCAATTTTAGAGGAATCAGAGAGCAGTAATTCTACCATTAGAATGGTATGGTTTCTGGAAAGGAATGAAAGCCTGAGTGATGTGCAGGAGGTTCCTCTTCATTCAGGTGAGCATTTCCACCCAGCAGCTTGCCACCCTGGAAAGTAGAACCACAGTTTAAATTGGGATGAGTTTCCCTCCTCACCCTGCAGAGGTAGAGCTTAAAATCATGCAGCATCCTGGGGTTAAGGACCTCCAATGCAGACAGCAGAATTTCATTTGCAGAATTAAATTCACCCTGCCCCAAAAGTTTCAGGTTCTTCCCTTTCTCTTTTGCCCCTTTCTGTCTCACCACTTTGTTCTGAAGGGAGAGAAGCCATAGGTAGGATATTTCCTTCCTATTTCATGAGAGCATTTTCAGAATTTCCCACCTCATTTGAACCACGTCACATTTACCAGCTCAGCAGGAGACTGTCCCAACATCTGTGTTTATGCTGGAAAGGTCTGAAGAAGGCAAGGAGCAAATATCTGCCCTGAAAACTGAACGTGTGGCCTTCAAAGAGCATTTGTACACATCTTCCCCAGATTTACAGCCCAACCACTCTGGCAGTGCCACTGGAGGTCAGTCTTGTGCCATGGAAACCTGTGGGACTGAGCACTGGGGTGCCCTGGCTCCCAGAAGCCTGAGTTTGTGGTACACAGGACACCCCAAGAGAAAACCTGCTCCAACTCCCCCGGTGCTGATTTATGATGCAGAGATTCTTCATGCTTCTATTTCTTTTTTCTCAAAAACTACTTAGTGGTCTGTTGCTTGATAAGCTCAGCAAAAGATTCAGGTGTGTTCAGTCAGCACAGGCTCACAGAAAGCCGGGCTGCTCCTCGGGTCCCAGCCAGTGCTAACACAGATGGTGAGCCAGGCTGGGCCACCTCATCCAGAACCACTTGGAAAATACTCCCCTTTTGGGACAATTCTCAGTCTTTTGTTTCACAGGGCATGGCAGAATAATTATATACAAGTTGCAAGCTCTGGATGAGAAATCAGAATATTGATTCATGACCAATACAAGTACAAGCTCAGATAAAGTTAATTCAGAGCCATATTCCTTGTCAGTACCTATAATAAAGAATTCCTACACAGAATCCCAAAGAGCCACTTCCTCCTACTCCTGCCATAAGACCCTCCAAGAAGGGCTCAACAAATATTTAATTGGAAACAAAAACTTTCAGCTAAACATTTTGGTAAAACAGATTATCTGTTCTTCTACTACAGGATCCCACAGGTGCCACTGCAAACCCAGCTCTGGCTGTGCCAAGTGAAGTCAGCTCTTGGTAACTAAAAATTTTCATCAGTATGGTCTGAGTAGAAAATGGAGACTGAAATGCTCAGCTGAGATATACTCAAGTTACTATCCCATATATTTTCCTTATTTTACCTTCAGGCTCGCTTTATTTTTCTCTCTAGATCAAGGATGGCAGAGCTGTTCCCTGCCCCGTCTCCAGCCAGGCCACCTCTGGAGTGCAGGATACATCATCCACACTCATTCACTGAATCTTAAGTCTGAAATGAGAGCCAGCATTGCACAAACCCTCTGCTGGCCCCTGCTACAAACAGCCTTAAGCAGCATTATTCTTCTTCTGCTCTGCTGTAACAATTAAAGAGCTATTCTTTTTCTGCTATTTTTCTAGCACAGCAGTAGAAATATTGATCTCCACCACTGGCTTCTTTCCTGTGAATGATCAGTTATCCTTTGGTGTTAAACAAACTGCAATTATACATTTTAAATAACCAGAGAATCACGAGGATCCAGGTACTTTCTGTTCTCTTACCTCTTATTCCATTAGCATTCCTGTCTGCATGGCCTTGGGCATGTCACATCTTTCCAGGCAGTGAAAAGCAGCATCCATCCCTCTGTCCCACACTCACCGCCTGCCTCAAGCAACAGCAGAGTTCTTCCTGACCCCAGGTAGCTCTGAAGAGAGACTGGAGCACACAGAAAAAAGGAGACAGGGCTGGGTCACTGCAATAACTCAATGATGCTGGCTCTCCATATTCAGGAAAGGAAACCCACAGCGTGGATGTGGCACTGGAATCACTACTGGGAAGATGTGTCCCTAAGCAGCCAGGACCTTGGCAGCCCCTCGGTGACACAGACAGCCAGAGACAGTCAGGGACAATCAGAACCCAGGCAGGCACTGGGTAAGGACAGAGACAAGAAGATTATTAACTTTGGCAGAGTTCTGGGTGCTGGAAACTGTGTCAGGAGAGTGGAGTGCACTGCTATCAGTGGGGTCCACAGTGGCAAATTCTACACAGTGAGTTCAGGCCCAGGGGAGGTTCACATCCTTTGCCTTGGATATTCATCACCTTTGCATGCAGAGCTGAAACAACCTTAGTGAGGAACAGACACAACCCCCTTCACTGTGCCTGCAGTACTCACCACTAGAGCTCTTCCTTCCTCTCACAAGCCACATGTTTTCATTGCTTTTTGGTTTCTTTTTTTTT
>VXBI01001677.1:580430-723881 GCA_013397375.1 Toxostoma redivivum
TTTTTTTTGGTGGTGGTGGTGGATTTACCCCCTTCCCACTTCCTTTCTTGCAATATTTGTGCTGTAAGCTTCACCAGACAACATGATGGTTCCTTACCACCTTCTTATGGGATATTTATTTTCTTGTGGATATTTTATACCTTCACAGATGGGGCTGAACTGTTTACCTCTGTCAATAAGCCACAGCAGCTAAACCCTTGTTTACAGCCAGGCTGGACTAACAATGGAATATAAGTGTGCTAGGGACAAAAGGTTTGAACCAGGGATACATTGAGCTGTTCATATTTAAAGAAGGATTGGGAGGAAAGGAAGAGTTCAGAAAGTATCTGGGTAAAAAATATCTGTATGGAAGCAGGAGAGCTGCAAGTCTCTGTGAGCAGGACCCAGCTCCATACATTTTGCCTCAGTTACTCCACTGATCTGCCCAGCACATTTTGGAGTCAGGATTTTCTCAGCCTTCCTAAGACCACATCTCTCTCTCTCTCTCTTTCTCTGCCCTTGCTCTCCAGAGCTGCAGGCTGAGTCCTGTCCATGACCCAGTGAGGAACTTCTGCCCTGGGCATCACTGGATAAAAAATCCCTTTGTTGAAACACTCAGGGGTACTGGTGCATCACTCTTCAGTGATGCTTTGAGGGAAATAGTGCTTGTTTTAGTAATGCTAAAACAAAAAGGCTTATGGATATTGAGGGGTTTTTGTTAGTTTGACTCTGGCAGAAGCAGCTTTTTGATCCATTTATCAAGCTGCCTGCAGCTACCATTTCAAGGCTGATGAAGATATAATAAATAGTAAGCAAAAAAAAATAATAATTTGAAAGGTGCACCCAGAGCAGTTTAATAAATAAAAGATATGGGGCAGTGGGGAAAGAGAAAGAAAAATCATCAGTGCAAGTTTTGACTTTCCTCTGCTGTCCACTTTATAGCTTAAATTTAAATAAATGAATGGTGCAGGTTGGTAGAATCACTCTTTCATTCTCAAATACCACCTCTAAAAATTTCAGCTTGTGAATTCATCTTTCTACAATGTCTTGCTGGTTCATGTTTTGCCAGCTACCCTGCAAACTGCCACTCAAAAATTTTTAAGGATATCCATCAGATTCTGCAGAACCCAGAGCTCCTGATGGATGAAAACTCTTTGTGGACTCTCCAGCGCAATAAACTTCAACACTGCTAAGCAGCTGGATGCCAGGGAGCTCAGGTGATCCCAAGGTTTATCCTGTTCCCTTCCCACTGCTTATACAGAGGTGACCTTGGAGTCTGCACCAAGCTTTAATCTTCCACAGAGGAGATTTTGCTCCTGAAGAGATCCCTGGAGGTCTCAGTCCTGAATTAGCTGTCAGTTTTTTCTCTGAGTACAAGGACAACCTTTGCTCACATTGGGATTAAGTGTCATATTCTCTTTTCCATTTGGATTCATGGATGTCTGGCAAGCTGGGAGCCTGCTCAGGCCCTTGCAGGGTATTTTGTCCATTGACCTCTGGCATATGGCAATGCAGTTATTGCATGTCTCATTCATTTTCATTATCAAGGCCTGATGGACATTCAGGCTGCAAGTCCAGGTGTGAGTCTCAACGTTCTTCTCACAGAAGTTGCCACCTGGTTTCTTTGAATTGCAGGAACTTTTCTCCAGATCTGATTCTTTCTTCAGAAGGTTGGGGTCAAGGCTCATGGGCTTCAGCAGATACCACAAAAGATCCTGTGAGCAACAAAGAGAGCAAAGAGGGAGTTGCAGACAATTAACAGGTGAGACATGGTGAATGAATCAGAGGAAAGTGAAAAAAACAATCCCAGAGGATCAGAGAGAAGAATGGAAAAGGAAAGAGAGAAAAATAATTTTAAAAAATAAATTAGTAAATAACTGAAATGAGAATAAATATGAAAGAAGAGAGAAGAAGGGGAAGTAGAAGGAAAGGTGAAGACAGAAAAAAGGCCCAGTAATATGCATAAAGAAAAATACATGCTGGTTTCCATTTTTCATTAATGCTTCAGCAGATGGAGACGGTATCAACAATAATAGAACCTCTGAGCTGCAGAACAATAGGTGAAATAATTCAAGCACCACTTTCAGATTAAAAACAGTGAAAAGAGTTTGATTTATTTCCCAGTTTTTCTTTTCTTTTTCTATATATAGAAAATAACCTCATCCGCTTACTCAGGTTCTGTGGCTCATCACCACAAAAATATAAATAAAAGAATGAAACCACCCTTCAGTGCAGACAGAAAGTAAATCAGAGTCCTCAATGCATTTTTATTGTTGCAGCTGGGTCCTGTCTTCACATTTATTTATCTTTAAATTTCTCCTTGCACTCCAGAGACCATATCCCATAAAATGCCGGGTTAACAAGTTAGCCATGAATAATTCATGAGATAATTATAAAACATTTACACCAGAACATTATTATCTTGCAACTGAAAAAAAACCCAAATACTTAATGTCCTCCAACATTGATGGCAAACCTCTTGTGACTGCAATGTTTTTATCACTAAAATTAAATGGAATTAATCTTAGATTTGCTTTGGTGCCTACTAGCAGAGAATCACAGAGAAAAAAAACACCCCCAGCTGATATGGAAACATAAAAATACATAAATACATACACATATTTCTGTGTGTGTTTGTGTTTGCACACACACATATGTATGGGATTCTGAAATATGCCCACAGAGGAGACCCAGTTTTAGTCTTGCTCCCCCAAACACATTCTGAGGCAGGAGAGACACGAGCTTTTATACTAAAGGGATTGATTCAGAGCACTCATGGAAAGGACAAACACAGATCTGCAGCACTCTGTGCCCTGAGGAACTGTGGCTTCCCAGGTTTTCCTTATCCCACTGAACAGCTGGTCTTTGGTCAGATCCTGTTCCCAAAGTAAGCCTAGAGCTTACTCTGAAATTAAAATAATAATAAATTTCAGTTTTGCACTGGTGTCACCAAGATGAAGATTTGGTCTTGTACATACATCCAGAATTAATCTGGCTATAAAGCTCCTACAAAAACATCACCAATAATGCAAATCTCTAGTAGAGCCAGCATGACAGGCCATTAGGACTCCTGCAGTTCTAGTCTGCATAAAAGCTCCTCTGTCGCCTTCCCTCAGGACATGAGGCTGGAGAAGTGCTGGGAAAATTCTGCAGCCATCCTTCACCGTGTGCTGGGGGTCCCCTGAGGGCTTTAATGGGCACACACAGAGAAACCTCAAGAAGGTTCTTGCTTAGATCACAGAAGCTGTCAGCCTGTTTCTAGAGAGACCCAGGCTGTCCAACAGTGACTTCTGCTCTCCCTTGGGAGCTCAGGATAACAGAGCAGCACTAAAGCAAATCTCCAGTAGAGAACTCTCTGTGAGCATGGGCTGCCACGAGCAGAGATTCTGCAAACCTTGGGCTGGCACTGCCAGCTCCAGCACAGCCCCTGGGGGAACCCAGGGTAGAGGAAGAAACACCCTCAGGGAAAAGGCAGGAAACACTTTCTTGTTCCTCTTTCTCCCTTCCTCCCTCTGAATGCAGTCAATCCACACAGAAGACTACCTGTGCTTCCTCACAGACAATTTGCACCCAGGCTGAGACACTTAAAGCTCTTCTTCATGGAACAGAAGGCCAAGGGTCCCTCTTCCTCACGTGATTATTAAGAGGTCACATATGGGAATTCAACAGCTACATCTGCCTGACAGCCAAGAGCAAGGGCTGGAAGCACCCTCTGCATGTTCTGAATCCATGAAAATATCCCAGGAGATTGGCACTAAGCTAATGGTCAACAAAACTACCCAGAGCCTGAGGCATTAAAGTTTGATTTAACCATGCACACTTTTGTTAAAGGATTAGGAAGACTCTATCATTGTGACATTTGAATTCTAATTGAAAAGCAGTCTCTCTCACACACTTTACTGGTCTGGGACCTGGGAGGAGAGCTATGTATGTTCATGAGAGGTGTGTGTATCTGTGAGGGGTGTGTATGTCTAGCATCTGCTTCGGGGCAACAAAAGGGTTCACAGCTCCAAAGAGCCATGTTTACCTCCCATCACACATCAGCCCAGCAGACAGCATGGGATTTTACAAAACCAATGGACACAATGAGGAACTGGGGCTGGGATTTTAATCATTTCTGCAGGTCCCATTTAGAAATCTGTCTGCTGTATGTGAATGTCAATAAACACTAATGAAATTTCATCTCTGCATCAGTTTGCAATATAGAAAAAATGCTTCATGAACAGCAATATAGTCCTGTGTACACAGCTGCCAGCAGCTGCCCTCTGGGGTGATTCCTGTAATTTTCTATATTTTGCTCAGCAAGATGTCATTTATCATGAAGACTATCATCAGTATATGAGCAGAGGATGAATGGTTAAGAGGGTCTGTTATCCTCAGCCCTGAAACACAGAGGAGTTTTGTTTTGGATATTCTTGTCTGGATACCTAACTCAGCTACAGGCATATGGATCTGCAGCCAAGAGTGGTGAGGCTTGGATTACCAGACTCTCCTGCCATGGATGGAGGGATGCAATCCCAATACCTGACTGAGCCTGTCACTGGCTCTCTAAATGCTCAAGAGCTCCATTTCTGAGCATTCCATGCCAGTGTTTGTGTCACAGTGCAGTGCTGGCATTATGAAGGCAACAAGACTGTCTGTGAATGATTGTTCAGACTGTCTGTGTGATCCTGCAGCTAAAAACCACAAACATGGTGCTAGACCTTGTCCAAGTCCCTCTCAAGTATGTAGCTATAAACTCTTCCTTACAGAAGTTACTGTCTCAGAGAAGAGTTGATGTCAGCAGTAGGGAAAGGAGGGCACAGGGATGAGACAATCTGGACTGATCTTACGCAGTCTGAAGGTACCAACAGCTTCACTCAGTGTCAGCTAGCTGGTTAGAGATGCTACAGGGTGACAACTCTCCAGCTGATTCTGCACAAGCACAGAGCCCCAGCCTAATGCCCGAGGACCATGGCAGTACAAGGAGATGTGTCTGAGCTCAGGCATTTGCTCCTGTTCTCCCTGGATGCCTCTCCCTAACTGAGACCATTTGAGTACGAAAGCTTCCCCAGGAAAAGAGCTGAAGACTGCAGCATTCATTTCTCTCTATAAGGACAAAGGGAGGATCGAGTCCAAGCTGTTTCTCCTCAAATCATGGATCAATCAAGCAACTCTGGTGATGCCACTATCCCTGGCACTGGGACCTAATTTAAAATTACCTCAAATCTGAAAGATTGATTTTCACCATCAGCATTTAATGCCTGCTGTATCTTTCTTTTCCCAGCAGAGAAGAAAAATAGAAAGGAGGGGAGAAAGAGGGAGAAGGAGATGGTTCAGATTGAACTGCAATTTAGCATTCATTTGCATTTTTAAATTAGTTAAGCTGTGGACCGTTGCAAAGCAATGACAGAGAATTTTTGTAATAATTAGTCTGCTGGGAGTGTAGAAATGGCTGTACAGGCAAGTTGCACTGAAAGAAGAAGCAATATCCCAATGCTCAAACTGGGATTTGCACAGGCAAATTTACTCTCTGTCATATGGGGCCAGATCCAGCTCAGCAGACACAAAGAGCTCCAGCTCAGACAACTTCATCTGCTCTAGACACTGACTGCAGCCAGTGGGGAGAGAGGGGTGTGCTCAAGCTCTGATTCATCTTAACCCAATATAGAAATCTGAATCAGGCTAGATGATTAGATACCTGGAGAGAGGAGAGAGCAATCTCACCACTGTTGTTTACAATACAATCTTAAATTCTTCAGCCTCTCTGTGTGTGTCAGCCTCTCCTCAGTGGGCTCCACACATCTGACCCCTTCTCCCCTCATTCTGCAGCTCCAGCCATGATTCTCTTACTGCCTGTAAGGAGATACATCTCCTTATAGAGATATTTCCTCTCTTAAATCCAGTGAAAAGTCATCATTACCTCAGATCTGACAGCAAGTGTCCAAGGAAGGGGGAAAGGAAGGTTCAGGATGAGAATGAGCTAAGGGACCCCAGTTTTGGCACAGGGTCCTACCCTCCCTCAGCCCACAAGGGGGATATGACAGCACTTCACTGTACAGTGGACGGTGCTGCATATTCAGCAACCTGAGCCACAGATTTTGCAATGCATCTCACACTTGCTGTTGGAGATGAGTGAACATTGTAATGCCTCCTTCTTTGGATGGCAGGACATGGCAGCACTAATGCTCACTTTGCTCAGCGAGGGGAAAGCCCACTCGTGACTAAACATGGCTTCAGAAACGCTGCACACTCGACCACCTGAAAGCAACTCTTCATCACCCACTGGATGTTCTCTGCCTTGCAGCACCTTGCTGTCCTTTGCTCCAAAAGCTGGAATCTGTTTCTTAGTGTGACTGCTCCTGCTTGCTTAAGCTGTCCCTCTGGGTGAACTGAAGCACAAGGAACATTCAGTGAATTTTCTGAAATCCTGTCCCTGATTTGAAACATCAACCCTCAGTACATTTGTGTTTATCCAGCTTCACCACTGCTTTGTTCAAAAATGTGAACCCATCCTCTTCCAAAGCAGCTCCAGCCTAGGCCCAGCAGCTCACCAGGAGCCATGGAATGGTTTGTTTACTCTCAGACATAATTTGGGGTTACGGATCATCAACATTTTACACTTAATCTATAACAGTGTGCCATGTGCATATATATAAGAAACAGTGATTTTTAAAAAGTTTTACTTAATGTTTCTTTCCAAAGAGGTCCCTATGACTTGCAAATCATCCTACCTGCATCAAGTGCATTAACTCTATTACCGCAGAATAGACACCCCATTATTCTGACAGCAAAGTGAGTGCAGCTGGATTTCCCTGAAGGAACCCAAACCTTTACAGTTTTATTACCTTGTCACTCTGAGTTTTTGTAGATATCAATCACAAAGGTACATTTTGTTTCAGTGTGGACTTAAGTGACTTGATCCAAACTGTCTCTTTTGAGGACAGAAGAGCAAGAAGATGAAAACTAAAATAAATAAATGGCTCTACTTATATTATGCCTACCAAGAGCAAAATGTGCTCTGTTTCACATTTGTTAGTCACTTGTTTAACTTTTGGGTCTGGCATTTCTGGAGTCTGTTCATCCCATCAAAGTTCCAGTTTGTCCCATCACATCAATGACTCTCATCTACAACAACTGGCATTGACTAAAAAAATTCAGGTTTCTTTCTTGCTCACCTGTCATTTTGTTACCAGTCATGTCCAAACTGAGGTAAAAGTAAATACAGGATCCTCTGTGCATTTTCCTTTAGGATATTCTTGCTTTCTTCCTCTGGCAGAGAACAGCTGTGGGGTTTGTGCTTTGCAGCTGTGGTGAAGGCTCTTGAAAGTTTTTTTTATCAAGTATGCAGGGGTGCATGGAGCAAACCTGCCAGTGCTGCTGAACTCTGGGTTGGTTTCTTCTCAGCTGAGCGTGGGCAGCTGACCTGCAGGGATTCTTGGTTTCTATTGCAGTCATTGGAGAGAGAGAGACACCTCCCAAGGACCATTTGTCTCATCCTAAGATGGTTGTCCAAGAGAAGTGGGATAATTTCTGAAAGTCTCATTTTAGTCCTACCAGCTACAGAGCAAACCTATACATGTGTTTAGACTAGAAGCCAACTTTCAGGCAATACATTTATGTCAGGGGAATCCACCCAAAACACCTGTGTATGTTTGCCTAAATACATAGGAGTGGATCTATTCCAGCTGTTTATTCCTGAGTCTTTTCACAAAAGCATCACCTTGGACAGGACACTATTTTCAGACAGAACCAAGCCAGTGCAGATTTAGACTCATGAACTATAAGCAAACATCCACATCCCTCACACTGGCTGTGGTTGTGATGGTGTCTTCCCCAAGGGACAGCAGCTTGTGGAGAGACAGCAGTGAAAAGAGACAGAAAGGAGATGAGAGAGGAGCTTCACTGAGTACCAGTGGTGAGGACAGATCTGCATTATAACCTCCCTTCCTGAAAGACTGAATTATAAGAAAGTTTTTCTGAAACATCTCTACCCATCCAAAGACTGTCAGAGCTGCTCCCTGGGGTATTTCTTTGCTGATCATCTCCTTTTGTTCCCAGCATGGTGCTGGAGTGGGGCAGAGGCTGGAGGGGTACAAGGGCCCATTACCAGTGCCCTCTGACACCTCCTTAGACCCTCACCCGATGGGGCACAGCAGTCTATAATGATGTTTTTCTGGATATTTCCATATGTGTAATGAGCAGTTCAGCTACCCTGCTGTCCTAGAATGTCCCTTTCCATAAAAATAAGATCCTACAAAATCTGTACCTTTAGACAACTCCCACTCTGACATAGCCCCAGTCTCTCTACATTACACAATAAAGGCTTCAGTTTCATTCTCCTGAGTTTTGCTGTGTTGTCCGTGTTATCTGTGATTGTCTTGGAAGCCCAGCTCACCCTGAGGCCAGCTATTAACATCTTTCAGCATAACAAAAGCCTTTATTGTCCCACTATTTCTCATGCATTCTGTCAAGACAAGCAGATGAATGAGTTACCAGGGGGTAAGTGTGGGTATAAATTTACAAGGCCTCTACTCCATCATAATTGTCTGTATTCATATTCTCATTCTTCATGCTCATCCAGATGTATTTGGAAGTGATTTGTCCTCAGGAAAAAAAGGGTTGGTTGCTTTGCATCTGCTCTGTAGAAACAAAGAAAAGGATGTCCTGGGGCTTCTTGAGGAGAAGGTGACATCCTGGGAGGCCACCCTCTAACTCTCCCTGGGAACTGTCCTTCCTTCTGTGGCATCCATCATGGGTATTCCACGTTGTTAGAAAATGTTTAGTGCAAATATGAAAACAGTGATTTATTTGGAAAGACAATCTTCATCCAAGCAGCTGAAGTGTTTCAGTTGGAAGAACATGTTTTAGCAGGGAGAAAATACTGAATGAGGTTTTCTACACCAAAACTCTTGACACTCTGCTCATATGAGCAACCATCCATAAAGGACATGCATTTTACATCACCACAAGACTTCTTCAAGCCCAGCTATAACATTTCTCCAGAGATACAGCCCAAGAATACTCCACAATCTGTATTTTTGCATGTGCCCCAAAGCTTTTGTTAGCGTGACTATGATGGCTCGTGGGCATGATTTGCTCACATTCCCAGCTGACAGCCAGGCCAGGAAAATCTCACAGTTTATACATGCTCCCTGATTCCTTTTATTATTTAGAGGATTAACTAAGAATCCCACAATGGCTCCAATGACTGTTGTGCTCTCAGTGAAGTAGCAAATAATTGAAAACACTAAATACCCATTATAACTGGTAAATGGCAATACAATCCCAGGCAGGGAAATATTAGAGAGCTCACCGACCTGAGAGAAGCCAAGTATAATAAAAATCATCTTCAGAGAGATGTGCCATGAAGGGCACTTATCTCTCTGCAGCAGTTCAGTGCACCCTTCTAACCCAGGGTGCCTTTTCATCGTGGATGAGAACAAAACTAAAAAATTCCCCAAGTCCAGCTTGTACACACACATAACTTACTCAGTGCTTCTCTGCCATGTGAGTACACTGATTTAGTCATCTTCTGCTCACACCAGCAGCCTTGCTTATTTTATTCTTTCTGACTACTCACCCAATTCACCAATGCTGGAATTGCTCTGTAATTGTGAGTGCCATATGGTGCCCTAATTATTGCAGTGCTTGTTGTATTAATGTGTTAGATAATCGAGATGTGGGGAGAGGAGCAACAAGGAGAGTCAGGCATTTTGAGGGACAGGCTTGCTCAGTGAACACCATTTACTACAAACTCCAGGGTGCCAAAAGCCACATCCAGGAAATGAAAAATGTGGGCATGACAATACCAAAACCATCATCTGCCTGGGGTGTCACTGTAAAAATGTGACTGGGGTTGGATTTTACTTCTCCTTTAGATTCGATATCCCTGTGGCTAGAGAACATGACTGTAGTTTATAGGAATAGAAAAGTATAATGTTATTCAAGATTATTACATTGTCATTCTAATTTGTAAAAAGAAAAAGGAGGAGGGGCAAATAGAGGATGGTACAAAACCCTTGGGCTGGATTCCCTTTCTGGTTTACACTGACATTGATAACATGCAGGACTGGAAAAGTCCATATTAACAAGGGAATTAAAATGCACCATTGAATTTGCATTGCTAAAATAATGCAAGATTTAAGAGGCATAGTCATAAAACAGTTTCCCTCTGAACTTGCTCTTTTATGTTCATTAACTTGGTCAAACCCCCTCCCTTGCTCAGATTTCACTGATAAAAAATTACTCAACTAAAGGCTTTAGAGTAAGTGTGGGTTTGTACCACTGTAGGGGATAATAGGTTTTGTTCTAAAAGCAATGTGCCTTTTCCACAGTGGTTTTAAAATTGTGGATGTTCAAGGGCAGAATGGACAAGCAGTTACAAGAAGAACCCAGGACAGCTTACTGAGAATCACATTAATCTTAGGAAATCTTGAACTGACTGTGCTTGGAGAGTAAAAACGTTATGGAGGAAGATTAAACAAGTTTCTTCTATTCTTATTCTTTACCAGGTGTCTGCTGAAGACCATTACTGATGCTGTCAGCCTCCTCTGAAGGCTCAAAAATATCCATTCCCCAGCGACCCTACAGACTCAGCTGCACCATGAACATCTTCTATACACTGTAAGTCTGATGAGAAAACAGAAGATGGTGAAGATTATTCACCAGAAAGGAACTCTCTGCATTCCTGCTGATGCCTGAGCAGTAAACAGAGACAAAATGCTACAAAAATTACAGACCTGGCCCTTGGCAGAATGATTCTTAAAGTTTTTCCACAAACTGGATGTGGTTTACAAGATGGACAGAGCAAATCCCAGTGTGCCAAATTCAGACACTTTATGGTGCAATGAGGATGTGTTTCTTCAGGAGCAAAACACCTAATTGACCCATAACCTATCAGTGAAACAATAGAAAATAAAATTCCCAGCATAATTGGGTTATAAATCATTCCTTTGATACCAGGACCTAGCAATTTATTTTGAGTATCTGAGTGTTTATTCTGAGGAAATGCAGTGGTTTAGTTATATTTAAACACTTTGGCTGGTGCTTAGAGGGGGAAAATGACAACTGTGCACAGTGATTTATTTCTCCACTTTACTTGGACTGTACAGGTGTGAAGACAGAGCTTTTAAAAGCAATCCTTGCAGGGACCCACAGGCACTGTGCAAGTGCTGTCCCTCCTGGCCCAGCTTCCCACTCAGAGCAGCTGGTGATGGGCAATCACCTTCATCCTCTCCAGCATGCCTGCAATAACCTGCTGGCTTTTCACTGCTCTTTGAAGACCATTTTGCCCACAGAAATTTACCAAGTCAGTACCCCACACAATAAAATATTCACACATTTACACACCACCTCCCAGGCCATGAATATTCCCCTGCATTCACGATTTCTCTACATTATATGAACATTTTCAGAAGTGTTTGGTTGCACAATGCACACAAGGCATGGTCAGGGCCAGGGGGGATGGTCATTTCCCAATGTCCTGATCTGTGGGGCACTGTCTTTCCTTCCTCACAAGAGGTGCAGAAATGGTTTCTCCATGCAGTTTCTGAATAAAGTCCCCAAAAGTAGCAGAAGGACTGGTGTGACATGAAGACCAGACCTGAGCTGGGGCTGAGGTCAGTAATCACACGTGAAAATATTTTGTGACCGTTTTGTTTAGGCAGGCATTTAGCAGATAAATTGAAAAAAGCTACTCCCATCCTCCGTGGAAGGAATAGGAGCCACCTGCCAGCCCTTTCCCACAAGCACATGGCCAGGACAGAGAACATGACTGGCAATTTCCTTTTCCTGACACTTATTCCCACATTCATCCCTCCAGGAAGCAATAGCAGGGCCATCCCTGGATTTCTGCAGCTGTTCATGGCTCGCTCTGTGCCAGAACAGTGGCCTCAGTGACAGCAGGCAGGAAGCAATACAGGAACATCCTCCCTGTGCCATGGCTTTACAAGGACAGAGTATCTTCTGTGGCTGGCTTTTCATTAGCAGAATCGCACAAAGGGAGTTCTGAGGTTCAGGAAGCTCCATGTACATATCCAAAGCAGACAGAGATGCTCCTAACAGACAATGAGACACTAAAATCTGTTAAAAGGGAGAGGGAGAGAGAAAATTTTGCTCCATGCTGTTGTCTCAAGTTATCAAAGGAAGTCTGGAAGCACTGGTCTCTAATTGCAAATTTGTTCATGGAAATGCAGCTCTAGGGAAAAAAAGGAACTAAAAATTAGAGCTCTTTCTAACTGAGATCATGGAGAACGGGTAAGCAGTGAGGATCTATATGATCACAGTAATCAGAACAGATTAATCATTACTTCCCAGTTTGGGCAGTGCTGTCTAGAACTGTACTTTTAAAGCACATAATCCTGATGGTATATCTCTTCTGATTAGCCCTTCAAAAGAATATTCATGTAAGTTGGAGCTGAAGCATCTCTGCTGCAGAATTCTGATAACATAATAGGTCATTATAAATAAATGATTTATCCAAGTGAAATAAGTCCAGCTATTTAGGGCAGGTCACAGTGACAAGTTACTATGGCATCTCAAATGTAATTTTTACTATCTCTTAGGTCAGAGAGAGCCCGTTTAAATGCAAAAGCTCTTTGTAACAGCAATTTGCAAAACAATGAGAGAACTATGCACGACATGGTTTGCTGATGAAGCAGAATTTTGTCAGAGTAGGACATTGTTTAAAGGTTTACCCTGGGGGCACCAGCTGTTTTCTAAAGCACTGCTAAATGACAGAAGAAGATACATTTACACACAATAGAGGAAGGGCCAAGAATAAAACCTGGAACCCTTTTATTTGTAAATAACAGCACCAATACAAGAAATCTGTGAGCCCAAAGATAGCATACTGATGCAAGAGAGACATTAATCATTATATATCTGCCCCTTTGTCAAGAAGAGAAAGCCTCAGGAGGAGGATAGGAGACAGCAGTTATTTTATCCTTTATCAGTACACAACGACCAAAGATGCTGATGTTCAGTACTTACCTTTTCATCCATTATTTCCTGTGATTTTTCTTCCTCCTGATACTGCAAACTGCAACTGATTTTTGCAACATTGTGAGTGATGCTTAATACTTAGCTGAAATGAGAGCTGGGGGAAGAGAAGTATTAAATGCAGAGATGGCACTGTTTTAACAGGCTGTCAGCCTTAGCTGTAAGTGTGCTATCAAAAATTAGACCAACAAAATTCATCAGAAGAGCAGCAGCTTTGCCAGCAACTGTTACAAAGGAAATAGGGAATAAATCAAGGCCAATAACTGCTATTAGGATTTGACTCAATTGTAGTTGGTGGAACCAACAGTGTCTATGAAGAGTCCACATGAAACCACCCACAACTTTTAACCAGAAAAGAAGAGGGAGCAGAGAGGAAGCCTTGGACTTGTTTCTTTGCTTGGCCTCCAAGCTGTGAAAAGGAAGTAGGAGAAAAGGGAAGCAAGACATCACAGCGTATTAACTGCAAGCAGTATGTTGGACACTTTCCTCCCACATCCCTCAGATCTGTGGTGCTGATGCTGCACAAGCCAGGCCACCCCAGATCTGACAGCAAGGAGCCAGCATCTCCAAAGGCAGAGGAAAAAAGATGTGCACAGCACCCAGGGAGGAGAAGACACAGGGAGAGGGGAGCAACACTGACCTGAGCCAGAATAAACAAAACTTCTTGCCTGAAGGGCTCTTTGTTCTGGTACTATATGTGAGTTCTGATCACACCAGCCAGGTCTCCAGGAGAGACAATTCCTTGTATAGCATCATGAAATTACTCCAGTCTGCAGTTGTGATTAGTGCAAGAGAGAGAAAAAGTAAATGCAATCTGGCCAATTATACACTGAGGAGGACAGGGAAAACAAACAAAAAGTCTCTGAAACTGCAGGTGTCAACACAAATGCAAAAGACTGATAAGCTTATTTTCTTAATGTGGGACTGTACCTGTGAGCTCAGGGAATGTTGTGATTCTTCCAGCAGCTGCTTGCAGGAGGTCAATACACAGCACAGGGGTCACCCCAAGCAGTCATGAGAAGGCAGAGCCACAGGGTTCCAGCACTTATATTTGTTTTCCCATTCTTTTATCTGCAGTGAAGCCTGTGTTGGCAGTCACATGGGAAGAGACAATTATATTTCTGTCAGTGGCTGCAGCATATCCTGAGAAATCCTGTATCCCAAAGTCTCAAAAGCCAGGTCACAGAGTTTGAGGCTGAACACACCGAGGAAAATCAGGAGAGGATTAACACCTTATGGACCTGTCACAAGGACTGGAAAGCCCCCAGCCTATTTTATTCTCTCAATTTTTTCCCTTGAGCACAGTTCAGCCTGTTCCACTGTGCAGGAGGACACACACCCCCCTCTCAGGACTGCAGCTGCAGTGCAGGCAGGACCAGGGCTGATCCAAAACACCAGCTTTGAGACCTGCTGCCTCCAGGCACAGCTCTGGAAAGGGAAACAACAGTCACAGTAGAGAAGCCTCTTTTCACTGCTGCTGATGAAATGAAGTGTTACTGCCCACTGAGACTCTGCCTGTGTTCTGCTGCTCAAATACAATTATCACTGCACCCTCAGCAGTGCCCTGTGCCTGCCTCAGCCCAGGGGCTGCTTTCTCTGCTGTATCTGATCTTGCATTGCCACACAATCCACAGGAATTGCTCCAGCCAGACTTCAGCAGACCATATAGAAAAGACCAGAACTACAAAAAAATCACTGCATTCCCCACCTTGGAACAAAGGCAAAGTCTGGAGGGAAGAGATGCTCCAACTTGTTTTCCAAATAGATTCTTTTCACACTTTCCAGTCTCTCATTCCAAGATTCATAAATACCTGCAGGGTCAAAATCCTGGAGCAGTGACCTGGATAAGTGACAGTCAACACAAACTCCTTTCTTTGGAAGGAACTGCCTCCAGTACAATATTTTGATCATTCAGTCTTCTGTCTCCTTGAAGCAAAATCTGCCAGAATTGACTATTTCCAATTTAGTTTTCCTTCTTCCTTCTCGTCTTTATTTTATTTTGTGTATTGTCCCAGCCTCCCCTTTCAGAGGTGCTTCCCTGGGGAAATCCATGTCCCTTGTACTTTTTACTCTGTGCACATAATAGAGCATTATCTGCATAATTTACCTTACACCACATGTTGTCTTCCTTCTGGCTAAGTGTTTATGTAAAATAAATATATATCCTCACCATGTACACTGTGAAGAAGAGCCAAAAAAGCCTGTCCTATGTAAGAATTTCATAATATCCCAAACTTGAACCACCAAGAATGTGTTAGCTCAGTCCTTCAGGTCAAATGTAACTGCAAAGCTGATCCTCCTCCTCCTGCCTCTCTCTGCATTTTTCAGTGTCCTGTTCCTTGTGTAGATCTAATGAAATCCCCACAAGGTGAATCCAATAAAATCTAGAATTTAAATAGAGCCAACACATCAAGGGATTTCAATGAGATAAGTCAAAAAACCCTCTTCCTTTAACAACTTTTATCACAGCTCTGCATGGCAGGGCATGAAATAGCAGCAGACCTGTGGAACTGAGCAGGGCAGAAGCATTTTCCATGGACTAATTATCATGAGTAAAACATCCAGATCACAGGGCAGAGATGTTGCTTCCATGCTTCCTTTGAGGAGCACAGCTGCCAGCCAGAGCAGCTCTCAGTGTGCAGGGCAGCTGACACAGGACTTGTCCATGTTTTGAAGTTAAATGGAGCTGTTGTGGTCCAGTCAACACAATCTCCAGCCAGCTTCTCTCACGCTCTCTTGAGCATGAGGACAGCACAGTGCTTTGCTGATGCTGCTGGGGTTTCTAGGTGTTTGTAGCCATCAGCAAGAAAATTGGACAGGAAAACATAACAGAATATTGAAGCCTGAGGTCTTGTAGCAAGTTTGAATCACTGTCTATCAGGGTGAAATTCCTGAATACTAGAATATTTATTTTTACATCAACACAATTAAAAGTGAATGTGATGTTTCTTTGTTTCTTGCCATTTTCCCTTATGATGATTTCAAATGTGCCCTAGTTTTTTTCTTTACACAACACTCTTATGATCCCTGTTTTGTGTCACATCCACTAGTTCAGCAGCAAGATCAGAGCCTAAGGCTGGAAGGTACTGGGTACCCCAAGTGAGGACTGAGTCATAAATTTGCAATAATAGGCAAATTCAAGTACAAGGTGTGGGATTTCCTTGAAACTCCTCACACTTATACTTTCTACAGATATTTTTGGATGGGCTGAATTGTCCTTGGAGATTTTATATATCTCCAAGTGCCATTTCTAGGATCAATTCAGGTCTCTAAACTCAGGTGTTTGGTACCACTTCAGATAATTGAGCATCTCCCACTGAACTTCTGGAAGTGCTGGGTCTCCAAAAGCCCATTGTGGACATCCCAGATAATTAGGGGAATCCACAGTAGCATTAAAAGTATAGGCAGCTGGATCTCTCCCTAAATGAATCTCTCTCTAGGTTCAGACCTGTCTTTGTGATGGCCACTGAGTGAAGAAAAGACACTGACTGCATGCAGGGCTGAAAACCCTCCAGATGCTTTTCTGTCCCATCCAGTGTCCCTGTTTATGCATTCCATGGTGTCTCCTTTCTGATTTCCTCTGACCAATTTCTGCTTCACAGGGGAGGAGCCTAAGCAAGGCAATGTGAGGTTTGCCTCACTAATGAACTCATTAATTCCCTGATGAACTGTCACAAGACTAATGGCCTATTTTAAAGAGCATCCCTGTCAGGAGGAGCTTTTTTAAAAGGATTCCCACAGTGCAATTAGGCAGCCTTGCATCTAAAAATTACAGTATGGGAGGAGAGACCTCGATCTCAATGCACCGAATCTGGATTTTATCGAAGACATTTGGAGCTGGAAAATGTCACCTGTGGCGTCAGCTGCAAAGTCCACACATTGGGAAAAAAAGAGTCTGCCTCCCTTCTTTGAGAGAAATGGTCCTCTGTGAATTTTTATATTTTAGTAGAACTCAGTCCAGACTCAAAAGCTGTGGAAAATCGACCTGTTTTCACTCCAGGCTCTTTGATCATCTCTAAGTCTTTGAGGCTCCAACCCAGGGAATGACACAGAGAGACAAACATGGAGAAGGGCCTTTACATGGCCTCAGTGGGAAGAAGCAAGGAAGGTTCAACCCAAAACACATCAAAACTTTTCAAAGCTCTCCATCTCCTCTCCACATCAGCTGTTCCTTACAAACCTTCCTTTGAAGTCAAAGGCCACACTTAGGAACTTCCTCAGAGGAAAGATGTTTTTGTCAGTCCATGTTTTTTCATATCCACCATTCTCCCTTCACAACAAAAGCTTCTATCTCTTGTGCTCAACAGAGCCAAGAAGACAGTGTGAGATATGATCCTGTGCCTTCAGGAATACTCAGGACTCAGCCTTGGATTGCTCTTTCTCATACTTTCTGTGGGTGTCTCATTATCACTTTTCTATCAGTCTCAGAGTGGGATCCAACACAGGTATCCTTCAGGAAGTGGAATCACACTGACCTTTCTTATTTCATTTCTCTGTGTTTGGGCAATACAGTAATGGGGAGATGATGTCCCTATGCTGTATCAGCACAGAGCTAATTCTGCTGGCCTGGCTTTCCTTCAAAGCACATGAAAGGATCTCCAAAACAAAGTTACAATAGAAAAAGGTGAAAAAAAGTGATCAGCTGGCTCCCATTTGCTCATCTGGAAGCCTATGTCCAATATCAGCCACCTTGTTGTTTTGCTGGGACAAGAATACCACAGTTCCCCCACCCAAATTTCAAAATTAGGGTCTGTGAGACTGGGTAATTCCAATCCTTGGTAATTCCTAATTTCTTGGGAGCAGCTGCCAGCACCCACTCAAATGTCAACACTCAAAGCAGGGACTGATGTAGGAGTGGTCACCTCAGCAGTACCAGCTGTCCTAGAGATTTAATCATTTGCAGAAAGAACCAAAGTTGTAATAAAACTTAATAGCACCATCTGAAAGACAACAGATAAATTGCCACAAGAAGAAAATAATTTCCCACCAATTTCTGTCTTAGTTTAAATTATCTTTCTACAAGTGTAAGGTGACGATGGGAATTTGTCATGAGCTGTAAGCAAAGGTAACTGATTTATTTCCTTCAATTTGTACCAATAAAACCTCAGTTTTATCCCACTGGGAACTGGACCTCAAAAAACAAAAAACAAACAAACAAAAAAAAAGTGCCAACCCCTACCCCCCCAAAAAAAAACAACACCCAGTGAAACAATTGCAGAAATCCCAGAGGAGAGGAATGAGAACTATCAAAGACCATGATCTATGTGAGGCAATGAGGCAACTGCTGGTTCAGGCAGACGAGAGAAAAACACTGGAGAGAATGAGAAAAACACTGGAGAGAGCATAAAAGCCATCAATTGTTTAAAGGTGGTTGGAAAGAGGATGGAAATAATCTGTTTGCCACAACCAGGTGGCAAGCACAAGAAGTAATGGGCTTAAGTGACAGCAAGAGATATGAGGGTTAGACTTCAGGAAAAGCTTCCTAATGGTGAGGGAAGTAGGGGACAGAATAGATTGCCTGAGGCAGGGTAGAGTCTCACTGTTGGAGGCTTTTAAAGAACAAACATCCATCAGAAATTATAAAGATAGATAGCTGGTCCTTGCTAGAGGGGGAGAAAAATGGATAAAGAAAACTCCTAAAATCCCTTCTCACCTGGCTTTTTTTTTCCTCTGATCCTATAAAGCTACTAAAGAGACCCCAGCCCACGCAAAATCCCAATGATGTGGTCAAAAAAAACTACAGCAAAGTCTCCTGCAGTGAAACCCTGCCCAGGATAACCCACAGTGTGTTACACCAAAGTGAGGAATGAACATCTGCCACTTTATTTTGCATGATGTTTAAACCCTGGACTAACTTTCAGTAATACAATTTGTTCCATTGATACCCCCAAAACTACCTGCATGGTGGAGCCACTGAAATGTGCTCCTCTTCCAGCTCAAAACTTTGCAGTATAGAAGCTTTGATATCCTGGAGTAGCTTCATAACTGCCCACACAAGGGAATGGTCCTGCCAGTATCAGATAAGGCTCCTAAAAGAGAAAGGGAATATTCCCAGGGTCCAGTGCCTGTGTCCCTTTGACTACTGCAGTATAAATATATTTTTCTTTGTCAAGCTGATCTTTCAGTCTGTTTCTCCATATCAGTGTCAGAGAGAGGCTCTCTGGGGCCCTCTGAATGTGATTGCCTTCCTTTCTGCACAGAGGAGGAGATTCACTTCCAGCCCTGGTGCTGCTGTCAGTAGCCCAAACTTAGTCACTTTTATCTATATGATGAGGAATGTGGTTGTTTCTAGTACATTTTAGTTTCTAGTACATTCTAGTACCACGGTTGTTTCTAGTACATTTTGAGAATAAACTTCTTGCACCTTCATGCTGCCACCTATGAAGAGGAAGCAAGGTTTGCTGTATCTCCTTGCCAGAAAACAGGAGGTCCCTAGGGAGAACTGCCCAAGGATTCTCTGCCCAGTCACTCTGTGCCAACCTTGGTGTGCCCACTTACACTGGCACAAGCATTTTCCTACTTTGCAATGGCACCTGCAATCTCAAAGCCAATCTGTGATCCTGTCATGGTTCCAGAAACATCCACTCATTTTGCAAGTGAGATTTTCTTCCCATGCCTTCTAGGGAATTCTTCTCTGTCTTGATGTGCCAAGTGCCATTCTTTTTCTGCAAGGTTTTCCTTGAAATGTGCCCTGTAAGAGCCAGGACCTGCCATGCACCCTGAAGTGCTCATGAGCCCTGTGCCATGGGAGCAGGACAGCTGGAGATCCAGGTTTCACCAGTCAACAGATAAAAGGGAATATTGCACAAAGGAGCACCAGGAAGTCAGTGGCTCTGAATATGGTGAGTCTTGCAGGTGTCCTGTGTAGGACAGGAGATGGACTCTAATGATCCTTGTGGGTCCTGTCTCACTCAGAATATTGTATAATTCTATTATTTATATAGCAGTACTTATCCCCCAGAGAAATTCAGCAGGACTCTGTTTAAGGTCATAGACTTGTCACACTAATATTGGAATGAAATCTTCTCCTTTTTACTTCATTAAAAGCTTCAGGCAAGAGAGATCAAGTTTAACCTTAACATCATTCTGTTTCAAACATCATACAGTCATGATGAACAAGCTGGAAGGAGAGGCATTTATTTAATGTATTTATTTGTGTGGTATTATGAAATTTGAGGTCCAGAGACAGAAATCCTGCTCTCCACAGTCCTGTGTACACATTGGTTAATACAGAATTTGCACCAGGAGAAGAAACACATTGAGATGTGCTGGATAGTGAAAACAAATATTATCATGTGCAAAGCAGCGAGGTGGGGAATGAGACAGAATGAGAGAGACAAATTAAATTATATATCCAAGGACAGACAGGAAACCCATGTCACAGCAGGGAGCTGAACTCACATCTGTTCTGTTCCAGCCCAGCACCTTTTCTAGAAGGAGCCTCCCTCAACATGCTTCATTTGTGGTCAAAATACCAACCAGGGAAAAGAAGAAACAAGGAAATACTGCAGGGACTTTAACCCCACAATTGAGCACTTTTCATAGTGTCCAGGTAGTTAAGTTTAGTCTTTAATAATGTATGACAGAAAGCAATTTAAACCAGGAGAGGCAGGAGCAGGGCAGGGGAGGTAGAGGTGAGTGCTGAAGAGCACAAGCAGAAAGGAGACAATCTTGTAAGGGTGAAAAAAACCTGCAAGCCATAATAACAGTTTTTCTAAACAGAACTTAACTAGGTTAGAGTGACCTCTGAGAGATGCCAGAATTTTAACAGCCAAATTTTAATGTGAAGGATTATGGATATTTCTGTACAAATTGCCCTTGTTTTACACAGACTGTTTTGCTGAGCACAATGTTAATTTTGCAGCTCCGCTGGAGCAGCAGCTTAGGAGAAGATAAACAGAAAATGATGCCTTTAGCAGCTGACAGGTACCTTGGGATACCTTGGCTGAGAGGGACAACAAATCTATTTACATGAAGATGTTGGAGATGTGAAGGGGGCACCAGCTTTGTAGCAGTGCAGCTCTGAACGGGCTGGGCAAGGTGGCAATGGATGGGAAAGGATGTATTTTTTTCACTCTGGCTCTTCACTCTGAAAGCCAAGGCTAAGACTTTCCCAAGACTGTGCCAGGACATGCATTTTGTCCAGCTGTGCCACGGTCAGTTCTCTGTTGAGAGATGTACTCACTTCTTGAGGGACAGCAGAGGGGCAGGAATGGAAAATTGGAGTTGAAAGCAATCCATGACTCCTTGAAGTACCACCCTCAACAGCCCTGCAGCCACATCTCTATGGAGGCAGGATTGAGGCTGCATCAGCTGTGGCACAGCAGTGAGTGAGCCAGCAGGGCTCTTCCCAAGCACTGGGAAGTGAGGATGGAGGAAGGAAGGGGTGCCTGATGGGCTCCATGTTCTCCTGCTTCTCTGGTCCAAGAGGTGATGTACTCCAAAGTTAACCAGTCACAAACTCACTCCTTGTCTTGTCAGCTACACCTGGCCTAATTCCAGGTAATTATGACTTAAAAACAGGGATATTTAATAATTAGTCATAAAATATTTTTAATTTTCAACCATTTTCCTCTCTTTATACTTTCCTCTCATTAGCTCTTTTTCAGTGTGAGACAAGTGACTGGCATTGATTCCAATTAAAAGTAAACACTTCTTTTTTCAAAGGAAAATGATATTACTGTGGTAGCCACACTTGAATAGCACCAATAGATTTTCCTGCCCCAAATGATATAGCTGAAGTCAGTGGCTTGCAGCAAGGTATTATTAGCTCAGGTACAATCCCTCAGAACTCCACCTGGCCACAGACATAAATTCCTGCCTCCATTACAGCTTTGCCAATAGCATTTCCATGCTGGCTGCACAGCAGCTTTATCGTTGGATAATGCACGTTCACAGGAGTGCAGCACGAGTGACAGAATGGGGTTAGGGCGCCAGAAAAGCCACATTATTTTTTTATCTATAGGAGCTGCAAAAAAAGGTAGGAAAGAGAAGGGCAAAGACACTAAAGGCTCAGCTCTAAGCTGCTGCTGAATGAAGAGAAAGGCAGACAGAAAAGGTCTGTGCTCACTCATCTACTCTAGTGGAGGAAAGTTTTCAGATATATTTTGCACTAGTCTTTCACTTATTATGCATCAAGGGCAGAACTGTCTCCATTTTATTGCACTCTGCCATTCAGAGCCAGGATAATCATTGCTGCTGAGGATGGAGGCAGCCAGTTGGGAATTCTCTCTTCATGTTGCTTATTCACATGCCACTGCCCTGACTGGAGCTGTCTGTTGACTTTGGGAAAAGGACATGGATAGCTAAAAGTGAGAAAAGACAGGTATAGATGACAAAAGAACTAAAGGACAATTCTGCAATGTCCTGAGCTTGAGCTGAGCTCTCTTAAAGCAACCTTGGTTCTGATCTGCTCAGCACAGCTTTAGCAACAATGTGTAATGAGCTCTGGGCAGAACCTGCCAAGCTTAGGAGAAGACCCAGTGCCTCACAGCAGGTGGGGTGGAAGCAGCAAGCACAGCACCTTCACTTCCCCAAGCCCAGTTCAGCAAGGTCTGCTCTCACCACATCAGCTGTTGAGACAGACCTGGCTGCAAAGTTTAAATGTGGAATTTTTCAGACTGCTGGGAAGTCAGATGGGCTAGTGATGAAGTCTTGGAAAAGGTTGGGTCTGGAGCAGCCATCTCAAGCAGCAATGCCAGAGGCCATCATTCTCTCACCCTGATGTGCCCAGGCAAAGAAAAACACCTCTATCCAAAAATCTTCATATCTATGTTTCCAAAGAAACAAGAGGAAAAATAGAGATGAGCTTCTTCAAGGTGAAGAGCACCCCTGGGTGTGTCACAGAGTCACAGGGAGGTGTTGTAGCTGCACAGAGGTCGGTGCTAGTCACTTGAGGGAGGCAAAGAGCCACACTGGGGTTTGCCTGGATTTCACCGGGCCCATAAAAGCCTTACTGTCAGTGCCAGCTTTGGAAGCACCTCTTAGCTTCTGGATGGAAAACAATGAACAATGAGATGAAAAAATTAACAGGAAAATAGAAAATTTAACAGGACTTGCAAAGATTCTATTTCAGTAAGACTGCCAAATATGAGTGAGGTGGTCAGCACAGCTTCAGATGGAATCCCCCAAGTGCTGGGGTAGTTTGCCTGAAAGGATCTAAACTCACTGTAACATTTGGGGAGAGAAAGAAAGCCTGAGAAAACAAAGGTCATTTTGATCCGTTCAGCATGATCAAACACTCTAAACACCACAGATGTTTTGAACAGATGTGTCAAACTTCTGCTTCAGAGTCAAAATATTGGGAAACAGAAGATGCCAATGTGCTGTGCTGTGCACTAGGGAAACCACCAGTAATTTCCGTGGTGAGTGCTGTGATCAGATCTGTGCCACAAACCCAAGAGGGAATGGTGAAAAATGAACACAATTTCAAAGAGGATTGTAAGGATAATTGAGATTTTTCTCCATGGAAAAAGGCTCCAAAGATAATGGCCACTGAAGAGAAATCAGAAAGATGAATGAGATGATACAACACAGACATGGTCAAGAACATAAAAACCATATTTGGCAATTTCATTTCTAACCTGACATTTGAGCAAGCAGTTTGGGACAATCTGCACAATTAAAACGGAAGTTGTTAGAAGACTTTGAAAGAAAACACTTGAAAGTGTTGAACCAAAAATAACCACTGGAACTCTGTTCTGTGTGACACAACAGAAGCCATCAGCTACAGCCTTCTGGAAACTAAAAACGATATTTAATATAAGTGCCACACAGTGTGATTTCTAACATGAGGGCTGGCAGAACATTTTTTGTTGTATTGGTTCACATTGCATTTTCTTGGCAAGTTTCCATTCTCTCCCTTCCATCCAACCAAGATGGATCTTGGTTTGTTAATACACAGCAACACAACAGATCTTAGTGGGAACTTTTACCTGAAAGATCTGAATCACCTCTCAACTCACTTTTACTCTGGAAACACCACAGAGGGAGTTTCTCTCCTGCCATTGAATGGTGTCACCTTCTAAATTAGCTGAGATCAGCTGAGAACACCCTGAGCTGAATATTCTGAGACAGAACCACAAAATCACAGAATGGTTTGGGTTGGAAGGGACCTTAAAGGTCATCTCATTTTCCCCCTGCCATGGGGAGGGACAACTTCCCCTAGACCAAGTTGTTCAAAGCCCCTGAACACTTCCAGTGATGGGGCATCCACAGCTTCTCACGATGTGAGAAGCATTAAAGGATGCTGTGTGAACACTTTAAAGAAACTTCATTCAGCCATTAAATTTGGATATATCTACTTCTTTCTTAGGGGTCACAAATGAGAGCAATTTACCATAAAACTCTAGGGATTTTGCAGTATGAAAGCAGTGGTAGATAAATATTTCAGTTCTCTGTAGAAATTTCTGGTCTGTTTATCATTGCAGTTTCAAAGCCACTTATGTGAACCAAAAAATAGTTTATCAGTTCAATAGAGCAAGACAGCCACTGTATCCATGCTGGACTGGACATGTGTGTGTTAGCTGCATCACTGATCTTAAAAATGTCCCCAGGTGGGAGTGCAGTATTCCTGTGTTTTTCCAGCTGACATTTTAGTGTTATTCTACATTGATAAAAGTACAGCTGGAATACCAGTGCAGAATCCAGCTCAGTGTAATTCACTGAGGCTGAAGAAACACTGTGAAAGTCTTTTTGAAGCTGTGGGTTGGGGCTGGGTCAAACAGATCTGTACATCCAAGGGGTAGCACCCAATCACTGCTCTCCCTGTTCCTACAGGCAGCCAGCCCCTGGAATGATGACAAATTGGTTTGGAAATGCTCTGATGCACCTGGATGATTTTAGAAAAGTAGAGGCCTGGGGATTCTCTTTTCGACCAAAATGGAAAATACATTTTTATAAAAACCAGTCATGTTACTTTTCTTTTGGTTTCATCACTGAAATGTCTTTGGTGACAATGAAAGCAAAACATGCACAGTCCAGGGGAGAGCCAGTATCCCACAGGCAAGCAATAACCCAGCTTGTCTCCAAGAGCTTAGTCAGTGTCTTCACTGCAGAACTGTAGCCAGTTTCCCTCCTTTCTTTACTTAAGTCAATCCCCTCATTACCTGTGGATGGACTTGACCTAGTTCAGGCCATTTTACAATCTCCTGGACAGTCAAATAAACAGATAAGCCATAACCTTAAGAGTTTTCCCCATGGCTGGTTAGAGCTAGCAACTAGAGGGGAGAAAGCAAGCAAGTACAGAACCAGATGATAAATGTTATGTCTCACTTCTAGACACCCTAAGGAAACATTTCTTAGTTCTCACAGATCACCTTGTCCCTCAAGCAAATGTATAATTTTCTTTCCTAACAGAGGCATGAGTTACTTTAGACAGTGCTGGGATTGATACCAGAAACCCTGGGACTTCTAATACAACATTGGCTGTGCAGCTGGGTTATTGTCCTAATACTTTGTCTAAACCAAGGAACAGCTCCTAAACTCAAAAGTTAAACATCCTTTTACCCAAGTGATTCATGACCAAAGACCCTGTGCTGGACATTCCAGCAAATCAAATCTTGGGCTTGCCCTGACCCACATTATGGAGTTCCTTTTCACTTCTACCACAAAAGTGCAAAGCCTTCTCCTTTAGGAGTGTCCCACCAGGGGAGGAGAGATTCCTCCTGCTTTTCAGGAGTGACTCCTGAACACAACAGGATGTGTAAGGATCCACTGATCTACTTACCAGGAGATGGCTCAAGGAAGGCAATGGCAACTCACACCCCAGTGAAGTCTCAAGGCAGAGCTCAGTGGTTTTAGTCACAGGGTCCTTACATTCCTGTTTTCTGCATTATCCACACTAGCAACAATCTCCACCCATTCCTCTTTCTCCAGCCCTTAGTGATAATTCATGGAGGGGCTTTGCCCAGTGTTTAATAAAACGTTGCAGAAGGGGAGCAGCAGGGCAGCTGTGACAGGTGGTCAGGAGCTGCCTGGAGAGACTCTTACAAATTCATTCAGCCTCTGAGAGTAATGAGATTCAGAAGAGAAGAATGGCAGTGCAAGGCCAAGGGGGTCCCTACAATCTGTTGTGCTTGGGAGGGTGAAGGGAATGTTCCTGCACTGCCTTTATGGACATTTCTTCCAGTGGGACAAAGCCTATGTCTGGACCCCCTCAGGAAGGTACTGTTGTCTCTCCTTGTTTCACTTCCAGTCTCAGTCCTGGAGTTTGATCAATCTTGAAACACAATTTATCAAGAGGAGGCAGCTTGGGTTGATTATCCTCCTATATCTCACCTTTCTTTGCTTACTTGGGCAAAATGATTCCACACAGATGCCTTCACATAAGCAACAGAGCTGAACCTTTCCTCTGCTCCTATAGCATCGAGTTAATTATGAGCTGCATTCCCTTGCCAGGAAAAGTAACCACTTTGGACACTCTAATCAGACACACGAGGGCTCGAGAGGATGAAACCAGGTGCACAAAATATATGCAAAATGCATAACTTCAGCCCCTGTTAAAGCAAGACTTGCACAGCCCTCTCTCCCCCTGCCTGCAGGTTCTCCATCTCCCCTGTTTGCCAGAGACAACAGGAGGAAACCTGTGTTCAGCTGCTCCCTCTGTGCAGAGATTAATTCATTGACAAGGCTCCTAGGAATGTGCCAGCTCATTAATTACCGTAAGAACTATGTCAGCAAGAAGTAGGCAAGGTGACTGCTGAAAATGGTCACAGAGAACCATCTATTAGAGCTTGCTACCCTGGCCTTACATGCCAAAATCCAAACCAATAACACCTGGCAAGCGTTTCTTAACTATGAAATATCACAAATTGCACACTTTAATATAAAGCACTCGTGTAGATCAGCACTGGGGGAGCAGACTACAAGGAAATTAGCCCCACAAGCAAGTCAGTTTTGTTCCAGGGACAAGATTATTAAGTTACTTCCAATGGAGTCCTGGGATAATGATGAGTCTCCCAGCAGTGAAAGGTGACATGGAAATCTCCCAAAGCTTTGACATACCACCTCATCTGTGTTTCTGTGTCTGTTATTAACAGGCAGTGTTGGCAGAAGGTGTCCCATATCAAACCACTGGGCAGAGGCAAGGAGAGGTCAGGCTCACCAGGCTGACATCTCCGACTCAAATCAGTACTTGACTCCACCCTGTCGACAAAGGCAGAGAGGTGGCCACAGCTCATTTCAGATCTCACAGCTTCTAGCTCTGGCTGGTGCCTCCCTTAAAGGGGGAACATGAACACCAGAAAGTCTCTGATTTGCTATTAAAATTCATCATTCTTCTTGTAAAGCCAACACTGGGATAATGTGCAGGGGATTAGACCTAGGAAATCCATCAAGGCCAATACTTAGTCACACTCAAGTGCTTTTATGCCACAGTTGCTATGAGGAGCTCTTCAAAAACAGACCCTTAAGAAGATCAGGAGGGCAGGGGGTCTCCTGACTGCTGTGCAATTAAAGGCAGGGCCCTTCCCCAGACAGAGCCCCTGCATTTGCAGTGAAGGGGCATTTGAATGTCAGGCAGTGGGAAGCAAAGTCTTATCAATGCATCAAAGGTTTTGCTTCCCTTAGCTCAAAGGGAATTAAAGGAATAGAGAGAATAAGCTGGAGAAACTTAATGTTGTTTCAGCTTGCACAGAGCTCAGAAGAGCTCTGGAGTATTTGTAAGAACGAAAAGGAAGATCCACGTTACAACCTCTCTGCTTTCATGCTTGTCACATTGCAGGTGAATTCATACCCTGAGAGGAAAGGACTACATTAAGAGCTGTGGTGTATCTTGCCACATTCCAAACCATCTACCCATAACCCTTTCCAATCACCACAATGAATCAGAGGGGTCACCTTCCCTTGGGCCCCATAAACAGCCCACTACCTTCTGTTGTTTATGATAGATTTTCATTTTATTTCCCCCCTGTTCCTCTTCTTTGGCCAGTCTCACAGCCAGTCATAGCACTAGGAAACATTCATTTTGTTATCTGGTGTAAAAAGGATATGACAGAGCTGTGCTGTGAGATGCCACACATCAAACCATAAGGAATTCCACAAACAATTGTTCAGGTGTCCAGAGAGGGGAGGCAGGATGTGAATGGCCCCCAAGTGCTCAGCTAAGCACATCAGCACCGCAGAGAAACACGGCTCTGCCTAAATTTGCAAGGTTTTGGGAGGTCCTTGCACATGCTGAGAGCAAGATGTGCCAGCAAGCAGACAGGCCATGTAACCCCTGAGACCTTTGTCAGAGGTCCTGCAGAGAGCCACTGCCTCTGGGTGACAGCATCACTGTGTCACACCTGGAGCTATTGATTGCCTGGAAGAAATCAGCACTTGCTGACAGAAAGCATGAAAGGAGTGACCTGGTGTGCCCTCTGGGATGTTTAGTGAGGTGTGGGAAGAAATCAGTGCAGGAAATGTGTGAGAGATTCCCCTGGCAGTGAGGAGGCAGAAGAGGCTGATGTTGAGCAGCTGGGGGGTGTTGGTGCAGACCGGGGAGGAAGCAGAGAGCCTGATGGGCTGGGGAAAGAGCAGCAGCAGCAGGAGGAGGAGGAGGAGTTGCTCTCTGGGAAAAGGAGGGAGGATCGGATGGGAGATTAAAGAGACATTTGGTGGGGGTAAGGAAGGTGGAAGGGAAGCCAGAAAGCAGGTTAGAAATTCAGATAAAATGGATTAGATGCTGATAAAGGCAGCTGGGAGGGACTGGGAGAACATGAGATTAAGAAGTGCACAGGGGAGATGATAAGTTTTGGAGGGAAATAAGAAGGCAGGCTCGTCTGGATCCTGATGATGGTTTTTAAAGAAATCTCAATAGTTTGAGAGAGGGTCTGGCCACAAAGCAAAACAGATGTGCATAAACCCCCAAGGGGCCCAGAGAAAGGCAAGGGACTGTTAGACCCCCTGAATGCCCTCTGGGATCATCAGCCAGCAAGGTTAGAAACAGGACTGTCTGAAAGCACAGCAACACTGTGAGACCATCTGCACCCAGAGCTGCAGGCACTGCACACACCCAGGGGTGATGCTCAGTGGGGTGCAAACACTGCCAGAGCTCCTTACATTTCAGCCTCTGTTTAGCAACATGGTCCGCAGCCAGCTGGGCTGAGATCCCAGCCAGCACAGCAGACAGAGCTAAATGAGACAGCTCCAATCCCTGGGGACAAGCCACCACCCCGAGGGGGATCTGAGTGGCCAAGATTCCCTCGCAGGGACAGAAGAACCCTTCACTCTGCCAGCCTGGGTGGGCCAGTCCAGGCTGTGACCCCCTGGGCTGGACATCACATGGCTGTGCCATCCCTGGTCTCACTGGGACAAAAGGTAATTGAGAGCTCTGAACGGGGCAGCGAGCAGGCAACAGAGAAGCAGGAAAAGCCTTGGCTCCATTCCTTGATCTCTTTTCTGGGCTGGGAATCAACTCATGTGCCAGTTTGGTCAGGCAAGAGCAACCAGTGCTGCTCCCCAGCTCCTTCCTTCAGCATTTGCTGACAGATTCCTGCCCTGCAGGGCCTGTGAAATGGGCTGGAGCAGACCCTCACTTAGTCAGACCATCCCCAGGACCATCACACAGCAATGGGTGGGGCTGCCAATTTACCCCTTTATTAGGGATCGGATTGAGTGGGTAATGGCTCTACATGGGGCAGTAGATGCTTTAACTTGCTTACAAACACTTGCCCAGAAAACAATGCAATGGCAGAAACAATCAGCCAAAAGCAGGAGCTCACATGGTGCTTCAGTCCTCCTAAAATGCTGAAGAAACACACGCTTAACTACAGCCTAAATTAGATTAACTTCATGTCTTTGGTGATATGAAGACCATGGGTTATCCAATTTGAGGTACTTTCTCTGCTATCTGCCCAGCCAGGTGTGTAAATAGTTAAATCACTTCATAAAATAGAGTTCATGATTCTCATGCTGCTGAGGAAATCTAAGGAAGAGAACAGCACAGGCAAGCAGAAGCCAAATTTGCAGACCAATTTATAACTCTCCTTATTCTTACCACAGCTTCCCCCCGTTTTCCAAACAGAAAGTTTCACAGCTGATGGGGCCAGGCCACCACCCCGCCCAGCTGGTGCCTCCAGTGTCCCACTGCTCCAACACAACCACAGAGGATTAATTTTCCCTTATTTCTTACGATTAAAAATCCGGGAAGAGCTGGGAAGAAAGAAGACAAAGGGAAGACAAGTAGAATCTACTTTGAGCAATGGGGGTTAATCTTACTCAAAGCCTAAATCCATGTTAGCAGTTAATCCAGTTAGTAAGGCTTTCATTGGGAGCTTTGAGAAATCCTTTAACCTCTTGCTGAAAACCAGGAGCAGCTTAACAGCTCAATGTTCATGAGAAAAGCCTGTCAATAATGCCGCTAAGCAGGTATTTAGCAGGATTTAAGAAACAAGCATGTGACAACTCTTCTTTAATGAAACAATTGGGTTTCTCTCCAGGAACCAAATGGTCACCATTTCCTTTAGTCTTGTCCGTGATCTGCTTTTCAAGATTCAAAAGATGCTGTTCTGGTCCTGTCAACTTGACAAGTATTCCTTCCTAGGGAAAGCTCAGTAAAATGCAGATTTTTCTACTGGTTTTTACAAATCTCATGGGCTCTTTGTCCAAAGAAATCTTCTGTGAATCAGACTGCAGTAGTAAAAAAAAAGAAAACTCTACAATTTTTTTTCCTTTCAGAGGTGTCTATACTGTTCCAAGGAAAGCAAGGTGACAAAGAGGTTTAATATTTAAGGCTTCTTACCCCAGCCTGAGTCTGAGGATCCACAGGACACCAAGGTTTTTTTACCATTTCTCTGCAAAATCTGAGTTAGATGTAGGCCAGAAACCACTGTCACTTGTAGCCTGGTGCTGCTCACAAGGTGATTGTCCCTCCCTCGGCCTTCCTGGGTGTGCAGCTGAGCAGAGTTTGTGAGGATGTGCAGTCATCCTCTGCACTGTGCTTACTTATCCCTCTGGTCGTGGAAATCCCACAACAGAACATTTCAGGCACAGCTGCCATAATGATCTGCTTGAATTGCTACAAACTCTCTCAAATGCATGAGATCCAAGGTGTTAGTAGCCACCTTTTAATGTGCGACACCCTTCTCAAGCTGCAAAGCCCTCTGGAAACCAGACCTGCTGGTCAGCAGGGCAGAAATCCCTGCCCTGCCATGGTGGGGACCACCATCAGGATGGGAGCTTCAGCAGAAACCAAATTTTTTGCTGTGCTTTCCCATCCACTCCATTTCTTGAGGAGAGGAGAGGAGAGGAACATGCCAAAGGTGTGTGACATACATTCAGAGAATGAGAGACATGGCTTTCCTCAGCCTTCCCGTCTGACAGGGGGGGTATTTCACGCAGCCCTCTCTGTCTTTTCCATTTCAGACACAGATACTCCCGTTTCCATTCACTTTCACCGCTGAAAGGTCGTTTTGCCTATTTTCCCCTCTCAATTCCAAGGAGGAATGCTGCATTACCTCAGGCATTTGCTGTGTTCTCTCAGCAGACTGAGAGGCCCATGCAACATTAATCCTGTGTTAGCACCCGGTGATGCTCAAAGGAGGCTGATCATTGCCATTCTGGCTGCTGCACAAGAGCAAGCAGGGTCCTTCAAAGGAAAACACTTTGCAGCTCTCAGTGCCTGAATTCATTCCCAAAGCAGGTTAACAAAGCCAACGTGTAGGAAAATCCAAGAGAAAATACTTCCTCTCTAAGCCCTCAGTCAGAATCTGAACAGTGTGCAGGTATTTTATTTTCTGGTTCTTTTAATATCCTTTTGTGCTGATAACAGCAAAACATTTCCACATACGCACACAAATATTAAACCACTTATAGAGGGATTGTCTTTATGGGAGTCCTACCTAATGAGACCATCATCCTTTGTGAATAACTCTGGTAGGCACAAGGACAGCATAGATACTAATTAACCTATAACATTGCCATTAAGAAGTCATGACATGAGTTAATGCACTGACTAGGAGAGTTATTTTTCCTTTCATAAATTATATTTTCCTATAGCTCAATTAGCCATTTCAAACACTATTTTTCCCCCAGTCCTTTTCGGAAAGGAAGGTAACAATCCATTTTAAGAAAGAAAAGTTAACCTTTAAAACAACAAAAGAGTGGTAAAAGAATGAACTCCTACTCAGTTCAAATTCCTTGTTGGCCAGGTATATTGATGGAGATGAGAGGTTTTATGCATTCTGCAGAGCCATCTTTTCACTGAAAAACATACTTCAAACAGATGCAATGCTAGCAGACACTGGGATACTGAGCAATTGATTATCCTGTTTACTGCAGAATAACCTGCTGGATCTAGGTTTGATGGTGCTGTGTTTTCACACTCTGGTTTCTTATGAAGCCAATACAAAAGACAAAGTGGACAAGGGTAACATTTGTTAGACCACAGTCACGGCTGAATTGCAGCATCTGGGTGCAGCAGGTAAGGTTCAACTGAGAAATTCAAATTATTAAAGCAGATGTATAAATGACAAATCAGCTACAGAGGAAAAAAAGCCACCAAGCCCTCAGTTCCAGATCATTTTCACCTTGATGCAGCCACCTCCAGCCCCTAGCTTCCAGAGGAGCCACCTCCTGAATTACATCCTTGCTATGATTCACTCCCTCCTCAGCAGGGAGACACATTCATGACTTTTCCAGCTCAGTTTTCCTGCTGAGCCAGCCAGGACAGGCAGAGCCACTCGTGGTGTAGCAGCAGCCCCAGCCACCTCTCCCAGAGCTCCTCCTGCCCAGGAGAGCAGCAGCACTGACCGGAGGGTCCCTGCATCCCTTCCCAGCGCCGCTGTGGACCACGCTGCTAGCAAGGCAGGAATCTGCTGGGGAGCATCCCACGGCTGGGCTGGGTGCTGCTCTCTGCTTTCCCACTCATCCCTCCCTTCTCCCGGCCATCCCTCTTCTCCCTCCTCCTGGCCATCGCTCCTCCTGGCCGCGGCCCAGCGCAGTTTGTGCTCTTTAGCCAGCGTTGCCCTGGGGGTTTCCCGCAGCCATCTGCCGCTGCTCCATCTGAGCACACCTTCTGCTGACTCTGCCTCCCGAGGAGGGAGCCCATCCTGCCCGCCTCCTGCCGCTCGCCTCAATAAGGAAATAACGAGGGAGCGAGAAGGGGCGCCGCTCTGCTCTTTTGTCCTGATGCAGTCTGGCAGGGTCAGCCGTGATGTGCTGCTGGAAGGAGCCACAGAAATGACAGGGTCCATCCAGCCTTAGAAAATCAGCCGTGTGCTGCAGGGAAAGAGCGGGGATGCTACAAGATTTGATTCCCATGGCAGCACTAGGAAGGATAAGAAGGATAAACTATGGCCACTTGGAAACTGCATGGGATTTGGGAGAATCTCTTCTTAAAGTGGGTTGTGGTGAACCCCAGGATTGTCTTCCCTCAGGCTGGGAGATGCTACAATTTACTTCTAATTGCTGTCAGCCAAGGATGAAAAGCAGCTCCACAGATTAGGGAGGGATGGGACACAACTGCTCTTGTCCCTCCCCATCGCCAAGGAGATGCAAACCAGGACATGCTCTGGAGAGAGGGACAGCAGAGCAAGGAGGGAGGTAGGCAAGGGAGGAGCAGATGCAGAAAAGCTCTGAGCTTAGGCATGGCTGAAGTGACCAAAATATGAGGGGAAGCACAGAGCAGAGTCTCAGGCTGATTTGACAGCTGTTCCTGTGGGTGTCACAGGCAGATGACGTGCTCATGTGCTCCTGTTGTGGGGTCACCCCATTGCATCGAGTTTCTGTAAACCCAAGCCACCACACAGTTTAGGGTTTCCAGTTGCCTTCAGGCACTGGGAGTACTTGCCTGGAGGTGTTTGTAAAAATATCTGTGCAGACACCCCTGAGAAAGAGGGTTCAGGAACCAACCCTCTTCTCACAGCACCCCCTCACCCCAATCCCTTTCCACCTAAATAGAAACAGCCTGCAGTGCCTCAGACTGTGACTAATGGCAGAAGTGACACTCACTGAAAAGGAGATCATTTTACAGATTGGTCTGGGAAGATCTGCAGGAGCCAGGCTCTGTCTAGAATGGAGAAGTTTTGTAGCAAAGCCATGCAAAGGCAGACTGAGTCAGAGTCCTTCTACAATAGCATGGTTGTGCTACACAGATCAAGCTGCTCGGGCATTGTTAGCAAAACCTGACCTTCTGTCCTGCTGTCATCTGAGGGTTGACAAGCTCATCAGCCAGGCTGCAGGCAGGGAAATGACAGAGGTGGAATTAATGGGAATCACCTCATTTGCCTCTTTGCCTACCCCAAGGGCTGCAGCACCGGGACAGGGACAGCACCGCCCATGTTCAGCCTCTGCTTGAAGTAATTAGGGCAGATGCAGGTTGAATGCACCAAGCACAGGAGGGTGGGGGCAGCGAGGGAGGGGTTGGGAGAACATCAGGTAATGCCAGGCTCCGGGCAGGGAGGATGGCACAGAGATTCCCTGCGTCAGGCTTTTGGTCCCAGCAGGTTAAGGTACAGCCGCCCTGACAGATGCAACCCTCCAGCTCGGAGGGATTCAAATTAAGGTCAAAAGGGATAAAGCAATGGTGAGGAAATGAATGCGTTGTTCCTGGCTCACAGTCATGCCCAGATGCACGTTCCTCATCCTTTATGAGGATAATTAAAATGCATCATTTTTGTGGGTATGTGTGTGCACATACATGCAGGCACACACCATTTATTTCTCTAGACAGGAATACAACCCTAAGAAATATTTCTTTTTTTCACTGCCTCTGTGGCAGCTATCTGGATTTTAAGCTTGGGAAGACAGGAAGGGAAATGGGAAGGGAAAGGGTACCCCTTTTCTCTGTTTAGCCTCAGCAGGAGAGGACAAGAAAGCTGCTCACAGCTTTTCACTCCTGAGCAGGGATTCAGTGGCACAGGAGCAGTTCACACAACTTTCCATTTGCACAGAACAGGGTATGTAATGCCTGTGCTGGGAACTGGGCCCAGGAGGGGTAGGTCTGCTCCCCCAGCTCTGTCACTCAGCAGATTAATTAGCCATTACTCTCAGCTCTATAACATAATCATGGTCCAAATCGCGGCAGCAAACTCTGAACCCATCCCAGAGCCCAGTGCCAGCTGTGTCCATCACTTGTCCAACAACCATGAAGTTCCTGCATGCCAGGACTTCCTTCCCTTCTCCTGCTAAGACAACATGGCTCGAGGCTGTGACAGATTCTCTTTGCATCCTGCTGTGCTCTCCATCGTAGCTGGTCAAATGTCCAAGTCTAAAATCAGAGTCCCAGGAAACAATTCATTCCAACATTGGTGCCCAGAACACAGCCTACAGCTGGGAGGCAGATGTGCTCAGTGCTGTCTGAGGGAGAGGATGGAACTGCCCACAGCTGACAGGTTTGGCTCTCTGAGGCCACTGCACACCAACTGAACCCTATTTTTCAGTCTTCCAACTGAGGCACACAGCCTGTTTTCCTCCCACAGCAGGATGTACCTTCTCTCAAGGTAGGCACACATTTTACCTGAGACCCAGAAGGAGGGAGGTGTCTGATCACTGCTCTGTGCTTAAGGTTTGCAAAAGCTATTTTTGCTGGCCTCTAATACCCCATTAGTGCCTGTCAGAGGAGACACAAGAGCACTGAGGAGAGGGCTGAATAATTTTCACTCATTGTAGATTTGTGACACTTGGGAATTTGTTTATTCCTGGCTAGAAAATGCTAAGCCCATCAGTTATGTCCTCAGCATTCTCATCATGCCATCTTAATTTATACTGACCTTCCAGCCAGAGCACAGCCCTAAATTGTCACAAACAGTCAGCTCTCCATTACGCAGCTCAGTGGAGTGTGGGGTGAGACATCTGTGTGCAGGGGCTCAGAGCTGCCTGTGCTCAGCACAGGATCCCTGGGCATAATCAGCCTGGGCACTGCACTGAATCCTGGCTCACTGCTGCAGCCCTGCTCTCAGCTCATGAACCTTTCCTGAGTGCCAAGTGCTGCCCTTCCCTGCTCTGCTCTGGCATTACGTGCCCCTGCCTCCCCCCAGTGCTGCTCACAGCGCTGCTGCCACCTCCAGCTCCGACACACCGAGCCTGTGACTGCCCTCTGAGCTGGCAGTGACACTGGAGGTGCTGCAAAGCCCAGGTTCATCACTTTATCTGGACTAGAGCTGCTCCCATCCCTCACCCTGACAGCTCCTCTGCACCACCTGGCTCTGCACGCTCTCCCCTGGGAGCCTGGGTGAGGGACAAGCAAAACTCACACTGCAATTCAGTGTCTCACCACTAAAAGTCTGAATTATGGATTCTTCACCACAGACTTGGCCAAGGTTGCCTGTGAACTGAGACACAGGCATCTTCTAAGGAGCTTGGGAACCATCACCATATTGGTCTTCTTCAGGATTTGGTCCTCAAGCAAAGTTGTCAGCAATTAACAGAGATGTATTTTAGGTCTGTTTATAAATGTCTTGCAGCTGCAGTGATCAGGAGCTGAGCATAAATAGCAAGTGAGAGAGGTCTCTTTGGGCTCTCTTCTGATGTAACTGGCTCTGGATGGAGTCAGACTTGGTTTTCTTTCTTCCAAAGGCTGATGGTGTCTTCAAATCTGTGAAAGCTGGAATGTGGGTGGGAGAGGAACATCCTGATCTTAGAACATCCAAGTTGTTCAGAACCACTGAGCATCAAGACTAACACTGTCTGGGGTGGGATCAGCAGAAGCTGGCCAGAAGCTCTAAGTTCAAGTGCTCATTAATTCATCAGTATCTACACAGGGTATTTAATCAGGACTTAGACTGCCATGGGGTTAAGATCTTCAGAGACACTACAAAGTAAAGAGCATGGTGATGTTTGTCTTCTGTCTTTCTGCTGGTGATCTCCTGCTAAACATCAGAACATCAATAATATCCTTGCTGCCTTGCTACCATTACATATTTATCTCCAGGGATAAAGCTGCTGATTAGCAGCTGCCTCTGGCTCCCCAGGCTCGAAGCCATTCCCCAGACCCTGCCCAGTGCCTCAGCACTGCTGCCCAGGGTGTGCTCCCTCCTCTCCCCTGCTATGGCACAGGAAAGGCTTTGACACGTCTTTGCAGAAAGACAGCGGCTCAAGATGCAAGACTCAAAAAAGAAGATACAATTCAGGCTGCTACTAAAGCATTAACAGGAATAAAGAGGAAAAGGACACGTCCCTGCTGATGCTCTGCACAGCTTCAACTTCCTTGGCTGGTTTCACCCTTTCTGCTGCAGCATCTCTGACTGTCTGGGAGCAGGACCTGACCCAGCAGCCCCCCAGCTCCTCCTGCCCCTCCATGCACTGCAGGTTCCATAGCCATAGCCATGGAAAAAAACTGAATGGAAATAAACTGAGCCATGCACAGCCCCTTCGGCAGGTGGACACGCTGGCTTCAGCAATAAAGAGTCTGAAGCCATTAAAAAACAGCAGAATGACCCCTCCTGCAGAGTCCTGCCATCGGGAAAGCAACACCAGCAGCAAACAAACAGAGAAAGGCACTGGGATTTTCACCAGGGTGGCCGTGCTTGGGAAATGAGGGGCTCGGACAGTGCAGCAGCAGCAGATGTGAAGGAATTCCGGCTGCGAGTCTCCAGCGGCTCCGGGAGCAATGCGGGGTGCGGGATCCGCACTGACACCAGGCAAACATAACAAAAGGACACCAGGCAAACATAACAAAAGGGCCATGGTGGAATCAGGACGGGCAGCTCTGCTAAAGACACGGTTAACTGCTGCACTGAAGTAATAATCCTGCGCTAAATCCAGAATTTAAATGCCTCAAGGGCTTAAGGGCTGTCAAGAGCTGCAATTCATTTCCAGGGGTTTTATTTAGTTGCAGCAGCAATTTTACCTGAGGGTGACAGTAAATTTGAGAATTACAGGGCTAATAATTTAACAGAATTGGCTGCGGCATTTTTTTAAAGAAACACAAACACACACACGGACTTGATGAAATGGGTTCTGCACATTACATGCTTGCAGGTTTCATTTGAATGAAAATGATTAATGGGAACATAAAGATAAAACACACCACAGCAATAAAACAAATCAGCTCTGCCTCCTAAAGGTCAGAGCAAACCTGCCTCCTGGTTTGGAAATCATCTCCTAGGACATCAGGCATTTGCTTCTGCATCCCCCTCCTTCCTCTCCCTGCTGATAACTGCTGGTTCCTGACATCCCCAGCAAATGGATGGAGCAGAAACTAAACACATTCTTAGCCAGACACACAAGACATGGACAGAAACTGTGGTTCACACCATTTAAGTCTTTAATTGCAGAGAATAACTTCTTCCTGTCTGTGTATCACTATGATTTGCAATTTAAAAAATAAGAGTTCTTTTATTCAGTACTTCATTTCAGCTTGGAAGTTCATTTTCCCTCAGGAAGAGATGGGGACTCAGCATAGCATCAATGTGCAATTTCCATTACCAGGAAGGTAAAACAACAAAACAATTCACGGGGAGCTTTTTCCTTATTGCCTTGGTCCCAGGAATGAGCTGAGCAAACAGATCCCCTTCATCCCCTTCCCAAACTGTGTGAGGGACAACACTGCAGAAGTTCCCACCCAGCCAAACTGGTGTTTCTGGGAGGGAAATTAAAGATCTGGAACCTGGCTCAAGAAAATAACCTGAACTTCCCAGCTGTGCATCTGTCTTGCAGAAAAATTTTACATTATTTGAAACCATTGATATATTTTCCCCCTCCCTGCCATTGTCATTGAGAAATATGTTCTTTTCTGCATTTCTAATTGGGATGGAACAGATGGCGAAGGCTTTGTTTAATGAAATATGTCCATTCAATTAACCCATGCCATCAGGGATCCAGCAAAAGGAATCAGCATCCCACTGCTACAAGGGGATCCTCCTGCCCAGACCTGCACACCTGAGAGAGGACCAGGATGCCACAGGCAGGGCCTGAAGACACAGGCTGGACCTGCTGGACCTGGTTCAGCTGCCATCCCTGCTCCCAGAAGACTTGATCCTCTATTTTTTTTTCTTCTTTTTTTCTTTTTTGTTTCTTCCCCCTGATTTCCAGTTTCAGAATTGTATCCAGAGATTTTGAACCCTGTGCTCAGCCTTGCCTTAACAACCCATGAAAAGCAGTTTCTGTTCTCCCCAGGGATTTCTTGGGGGTCCAGTTATACAGGGAGTTCTACCAAAGGGAACTGGTCCCACAGCCAACCCTGGCACCAAACTTTGGGGAGGGGAAGCCCATCTGTGCCTCAGTTTCCCCATTTGTGGTGAATGAATACCAGTTAGTACTCTGAGAACAAACCAATATGTGGTTCACTGACAGTTTGAAAATCAACCAACAACCAACACATCTTCCAAAAGCAAAACATGGTATTTTATTTCCTGTCTTGGTCTGAAACAAAGTTTGGCCCGTTGAAAGGAGAGGGATGACATTTTGAAGCACAAAAATTGAAACACACATTCATACTGTGAAAAAAAAAATCCTCTTTTTTTCTGTCTAATCCCACTAACAGCATGATTAACCAGAAATAGAGGCAAAAAACACAAAGGCCTAGGATTAGATCAGGCTGCTCTGGAGTAAGTACTTTTATGCAGGTAAATAGTCTATTTCTAACCTTGCTCCCAGCTTCCTCTAGTGCAGGAGCAGGGGCTGTTCAGTGCTGTGACAGGAATAGTTTCTGCTAAAGAAAATCCATTAAATACCAACTGGACTAATTTTAGCACTTTAAAACCAAGCCATTTCAGAATTTAATTTCCAAATAGAGAATTGGTGCATTTACTAAAATAAATTGCTTTGGTGTTTTGGAGGTTTCGTTGATTGAGGTCTTTTTAAGTGAGGAAAGCAGAAACCCCCAGAACCTTTAGGGATTTTCCTTTACCTTTCCCTTTCTCCTTCCTTTCCCCTTTCCTTTCTTTTCTCTTCCTCTTCTTTTTCCCATCCTTTCGCTTCAGGAAGGAAAGAGAGTGTTCAGCTGCTTCCCATGCTCAGACACAGGGAAGAAATCAAAATACTTCCATGGGAAATACCTCTTGTCTTCAATGGTGGTTCTTCCTTATTTTACAGAAAATCCAAGGAGTTTATTGGTCCCTTTGGTTGTGGGGAAGCAGCTTTGGATAGGGAATCATTCAGAAACGGGATTTATGCAGCCAGAGGAGAAACACAACCTGTGACACCTCCCAGCAGGTCCCGAGAGCCTGGCTGAAGTGTGACACACAGAGTGACACAAAACACAGCCCTGGGGTGCCAGTCAATCCCTGCACTCATCAGGGACCCCCAAGGTGTCCTCTGCCCTCCCACAGCCCTGGAGAGCCCAGATCCCTCAGGGTGCCAGTCCTGGGCCAGTCCCACAGCTCCCAACACCCCTAAGGGTCCCCAAAACACATCCTCCAAACATTCCCAATTCTCCTGTGTTATCACCGAGCTGGATGCTCTTCCTTCTCTTTTCACCCATTAAAAGGGACAGGGATGCCACTTTTGACTTCCTTTGAGCTGTTCATGGGCTTTTCTGGCTCCCAGCTCTTATTACTAGCCTTCAAATCCCTCTCTTCTCTCTGGTGGCATCACAGATATATTTCCTGGCATTTGTGACTGTTCCTACACTGTCTCGAGATGAGCTAAACTGTTTCCAAGTGCAAAGCAGCACGACTGAAACCCCTGCTAGAATTTCATAATGAATATGAAGTTGCCAGACAGCAGAAATTCCTAACTTGACTTCATTCTCCAAATCCATTCATCAATGCTAATCAGCCAAGACCAGACAAGTCTTCCCATTTTGAGTAGAATTACCTCTTTTTCTAATGACAACAAAACAATTTTTGCAAAAATAACAGTATATCATCATGTGAAACTCAGTCTTTCACTTACACAATATTTTAACCCATGACTCAGACAAGATATTGGCTGCAAAAATGACCCACCTGAGTCATCTTTGTTAATGGCAGAAGTTTCAGAGATGTATCTGAGATCCTGCTGTGGAACAGTCAGGCCTGGGAGCAGCCCTGGATCTGAACTCTCTCTGGGATTTGAAGACACTCTGATCTAGCTCCAAAGCTGCTGGTTTGGAGGATACAGATATACAGGAGGATACTCAGATGTTTCAGCAGCCAAATCAAATTATTTTATGGTTTTGTAATGTGCTCAACTGGGATGCTACAGGGTGACTGTGCTAACATAACTGCTGGCTGGCTGGTAAGAGAGCTCAAGATAAAATTATAATTTTGCAGCCCTGAAGTAAAAGTATGCTACATAAATGCAGTAAGAAATTGAAACTTTCCCAAAACACCAGATTTTACAATCAAAGCTCTGCATGTGCTTGCCCATATCAAATCACAAAGGCTGATGGGCAGCTGGAGATGCTTTTTTGCCCAGTGTGCTGGTCTTGGCCAGAGCAGGGGAACTGCATTTGTGTCCCTCCATAGCAGCTCCAAGTAAGAGATGGTTCCTGACAGCTCGACCACCTCTCACTCTCCCTTGGCTGCCTTGCACTGGCAGAGTCCTGCAGCAGATCCAGCTGCCCAGACAGAGCTGGCTCTGCTTGGAAACGTGGCAGGCAGCCAGAGCAGCAGAGAGACCTGCTGGCTTTTCCCTGCACAGTCCCCTAACAAGGAATCCTGATGTTCTGGGCACAGCTTTCTTTCCCTGGGTATCTCACACCTCCTGGCAGCTGCCTGGATATCTCTGAGACTCCCCTCAGCACAGAAACAAAGAAACAAACAGCCTTTCTTCTTTCTTTCTTTCTTTTCTTTCTTTCTTTTCTTTCTTTCTTTTCTTTCTTTCTTTCTTTTCTTTCTTTCTTTTCTTTCTTTTCTTTCTTTCTTTTCTTTCTTTCTTTCTTTTCTTTCTTTCTTTCTTTTCTTTCTTTCTTTCTTTTCTTTCTTTCTTTTCTTTCTTTCTTTTCTTTCTTTCTATCTTTTCTTTCTTTCTTTTCTTTCTTTCTTTCTTTCTTTCTCTGTAGGGATGAGCATATAAAAAATCCCCCTTGTTAAACAGGAATTTCCTTGCACTACAGAGACAACTCCAGGCCACTCTAACCGGTGAATTCTGCCCTTGCTATTTTAACATCTGGCCCTACTGGGACTTGTGGTTTTGCTCAATCCAGACACATGCACCAGCTTCCACGGGAGCCTTGCTGAGGGTGCCTTTGCATTTGGCAGTAAGAGATGGACAGAAGGCAATATTTCTTTTTTTTTTTTTTTCCCTAGCCATTCTGTTTGCTTTGACACAGATGGTGAGTCCAGGCCACCTTCAGATGGTACTTTCTGCCCCAATATATAGCATTTCTCTTAATAAGCCTTGTGTGTGACTGCTCCCTAATCCCCTTGAGACACAACAAATGGATTAGCATGGTTAAAGCAGTTTAACCCAGAGCTCTTTGCTAACCATCCTCACCTTGGGTGGGGTGGGCAGAGGGCAAGCACAGTTCAACACAATGAGCTGCTAAAGGTTTAACAAGCCATGGGACAATGACCAGTTCAGCCAGCTGAGAAAAACCCAGACCTGTAGCCACAGAAACCCCTACCACTCTCCCAACTCTAAGTTCTTGTCCAGGAGAGAGTTCAGGAAAAAACAAGCAGCAAAGACCAATAATTTCAGCATCAGAATGGTGCATTCAGCTTGCCACAGAAAGTCCGCAGTATGAAAACACAATTAAGTAGTTGCACATCGACAGAGTCTCCTAATTGCTGCAAGGAGCAATTCAATTATGTTTTCAACACTGAAATGAGTCATTACCAGTCTATAGGGGAAAATTGTGTTTGTGGGGTCATGGTTTTTTATAGCATATGATGTCTTCTTCCCAAAAGTTAGCTCTTTTACTGCTGACAATATTAATTTTGGATGGATTCCTCCCTTTAGGAGCTAAATTGAGACAATTCTGGTTATGGGAACAATTGTCCACTGTAGCTCAGAAAAGCCCAAAGCCATAACATCTGGAGTTATGAAAACAGACCTAAAGTCCCTTCTGCTTTGCAAAATTAAACTGCTTCATAATCAAATCATAAATAATCACACTTCTACTCTGACTTCATTGTAACTCTAGTCAATACAGAGCCCTAAACACTGTTGGGCTAGCATCCCAGTTCAAACCAGTGATAGCTGGTTTTCAGTAAAGGAAGGAATAATTCCTGCTATGAAAGCAGCTGGAATGAAAAGTGGCAAAGATATTTTGAAAGTATTCTGAATTATAGATGCTGGGAGATTTAAAATATACAGAGTATTCTAATAATTGAAGCAAAAAGTATTCTAAGAATTTAAGAAAGTCAAGACAGGTTAGATCTACTACTTGGGTGACTGAAGATGGTTAAGTGCTACACTTGAACCTTACCAGCAGAGATTTTGTTTTCTATTGCTCCTAGAGCAATTTGAAAGCAAGATGATTGCAGAGCAGTGAGATTCAGCAGCACTGAGAGAGCCCTGTTTTGAGAGCTCTGGGTTAAACAGCACTGATTTAGATGTTCATGCCAGCACAGTAGTTCAGCAAAGATAACAGGTTGCAGTAGCCACTTGGTAATTGACCTCTGGTGATTTAAAACCTTAATTTGCTTTCATGCTTTCTGATTTAAAGCAGCGTGTGCACTTGGGCATAACTGCTTTAAGATATCTGAGCAATATTTTAGCCTGGATTCCTCAGGAAACAAGGCTTAACAGAGCATATAGACTATCCTTCCTAATAACTCCGAAAAGCATTGGCCATTTTCAGCCAAGTTTGTTGCAGAGTTTCAGAGTTGTGATACTTGTAAAATTCTCACAGGTTTTGTGAAGAGCCAGAGCAAGCTAAGCTCTTGCACATTCTGAGTGCCAGCTCTTGGATGAACGAATTCTGTCCCTTTTGAGGTGGGCACACCCCATGGGACACGAGGCCAGAAGAGGAAGGGGCTGGGTCCTACATTCAGAAAGGAAACCCCTGAAGTCCAGGCTATACTGGGCACGATGCTTGTTGAATGTGCTGTTTATAAACAGCTCTGTTACAGCCATGAGTCCATGGCATTCCCTTTCTACAGCAATGAATGCCATTCTCTGCCAGGGACAAGCCAAGGGTGAAGCAGATCTTCCTTGTGCCCCCACGGAGCAGAGCCCTGAGAGGCACCTTCAGGCAGGAAACAAAGCTGCCTGGGTGATTTGTAGGCTCTGAACAGCAAAGCTGTCACTGAGCCACAGTGAATCTTTCCCAGTCTGCACCTTTGCTGAGCTGATTTATTGAAGGTGTCAATAACAGAAGTGGGGACCAGCTGTAAAGCTCAAAACCTGAATTTCCTGTGTTTCTGCCCTCCCCTCTGCCTTCAGCACGGTGTTTCATCTTCAGGTGAGTTGAGATTTTGGTTGGCTTTTGGGACAAAGGGCTGCTGGAAGGGAGCCCCACTGCTTCATCTGCACGGGGTGAATCAGGGGATGCTCATTTTCACAAACTGCACACTTAATTGTTGGGTTAAGTTAACATGAGTTAAAAGGCAGCTTGGTCATGCAGGCAGGGAAGAGCTGGGGTCAGAACATCCAGCTTTTGCTGCCCATTAAATAATAATATGTCCCTTTGGGCCACAGCTTCCTCACTTTGGAATAAGAGTCAATCCCAGAGTACTCTGGCCACAGGACAGTAGACATTGCAGGAAAGGGGTGCTGCATTGCCATTAGTTCTATTCCTAAAATAAAATCCAAAAGCTCATTAAATGGAAAAACAAAATCCTTTGAGCTTCAGCAAAATACAATGTACCCCTCCTTACACTGGCAGATTCCTATCACAGCAACATGGAGAGGGATTACAAGAAACACCACAAATGTTGCAGTTAAATTTTCAAAGCCAGGCTGTGTTATCTGCAACCAAGAGAGGCTGCAAAGGCTGTGCCTGTCCCACCAGGGCTGCAGTGCATGGTGACACAATCCCACCAAGACCTGCAGGACTCAGCTTCTGGGCAGGGAGCCCAGGGCAACGAAGGGAAGTGCTAATAGTTAAAGAGATGTCTGGAGCTTGCAGAAATAGATATTTTCCCAGGAATAAAACATGACTTGGAATAAATGTTTTATTCCACTGCACATAATGAATGGCAGTGAATGTGATTTGGGGACCTGTCAAGAGAGGGGAGCACAGACATAGTACATGCACTGCAGACAGTATTGAAAATGTTGTTTAACTGAAACACAGGGAATTGAGATCACTGATAATTTTAATCTCCTTTCCTCTGGGATTTTTTTTTCCTTTTTATGATCACCTTCCTATGTGGCTGAAAAAACAGGGCTATCAAAATGTTTATTAGAAACTCTTGCAGGAACCAATCCATATGCAATTGCACAGAAGGTAAAGAGGCATCCGCTGCTCAGCATTTCCAGCAGATTTAGCATCAAGCTCAGCTTGCAGCCAGGCAAACAACACTATCTGCTTCCAGAAAAAGTAGTGGAAAAGAGTCACCAGGAAATAAATAAAGGACAGTGCTCTAACCCAACAGCTGCTTGAACTGCTCTGATCTGTGGCAACACCACTTTGCAGAGGAGATTTTCATCAATCTCTGTGTATGGCTTAATAGAGGCTGTCAGGAATATGGAAAACTGTCACTCTTGTGTGGCACTGAGCAGCTCTCAGCCCTACCCTCACAGACAACACAGTGCACAGCTTGTACCAGCATGGGGGGTGAGGCCAGCGTCTGCTACAGCAGCTCCTTTCTGGCTGCTACACACATTTGTACGAGGAGATTTGCTCCAGCTTTTATTAATTGTTTTCACAGGCAGAGAGGATCCTTGTTGGGAGATCAGTTTGCTTCTCCAGGAAGATCATGTTGCCCTTGGCAAGCTAAATCTTCCCTCTACAAGACCTGAAAGGTCCAATGTGAGGAATGTTGTGTGCAGTTTCACATGGTTTATTAAACCTACAAAGAGGCTTGTCCTAGCAAAGGAGCATCGTGGTGCTATGAAAAGAGCAGAATGGCACCAGGGCATCATCTCCAGCTAATTGTTTCATCAACTTGGAGAGCAGCAACCACTTGCTAAATAAGGCTCTTCTTTTCTGCTTTGCAATTGTGTTGTTCTGGCTGCCAAGAAAAGCTCTGACATTAAAGGCTTCTCAGGGCCTCTACGAGTGCTGCCTTTGGTTTTAGTCCAGAAAGGCAAAAAGCAAAACCAAGGGCTGCAAATCAGAGGAAGAGGTGAAAGCCCAAAGGAGATTTGCCCTCCTCCTACCCACCTAAGCAGTAAGAATTGAGTAGAAGGAAAAGAATTAATGACACTTGTTTGGTGCCTCAGAAAATGTTAATGCTCAGCTAAAGAAAAAGACACTTGAGAGTTTCCTCAAATAAGTTTATGTTTTTAGTTGCTTTTGGAAAAACAATCAAGTTTGCATATTTTTACCAAAATATTGAAAGTGCTTGAATCTTTCCTATTAAAATCCAGGAAACTGAAGCTATTTATCCATTTCTATAATAAGATTGGAGAAGAAATAAAGGGCTATTTAGAACTAGTTATTGCTCTTCATAATGAACAGAACTGGCAAAGATTCTTGTATTTTTTCCTGCTCCTGAGTTATCCAGGAATTAAAACATGGTGCAAGCAACTATTAGTTAAAGCATAAGCTCATGCATGTTGATTTCCTTTGTCTCAGGCTCAGCTCATTTGCAATTGAAAGCATCAACAGTAAAATATTTCTGCACTTACAGCTTTATCTTTTCACCAGTAAAGCTCCTTCCTGAACACATCTCCCTTTGTTCTGGCACGACCATTTGTGGGCTGTCTTTAAACTTTGTGTCTTAATTTCTCCTTCCTTCTTCCCAAGCAGGTGATGAGAGAGCAAGCCAGGCCAAATGTCAGTGGGTGCCAAACTTGGCGTCAGCATTATTGGTCTGTTATCAACAGCAGAGGTTCATTGGGTTATGCAGAAGGCTCCAAATCTGTGATTTTAAATTTCTGGAGCAAGTCAGTCAATAAAGTTCACTTGAGGATCAAGGTCTCCTTGCAGACACTGGAGGAAATGAGTAGGCATTTCTCCCTTTTGCAAAAAAGATGAGGGGGAGAAGGGCCAGGGCTACCTCTGAACTGACCATTCTGCTCTAGCAGAGCCCCAGGGGACACTGGTAAGAACAGATGTCCCCAGGTGGAAATCACACCCTGCAGAGTGTGATTAGTGCTGCATGCCAAGCCAAACCTACCTGCCAGATCAGCTGTGGGCATGGGACAAGCCAGTCATGGTAGGGAATTCCTCTGCTTCCTCTTGTGATTGACAAGAAAAGCAATAAGAAGATAGGAGCTCGAGAGTTGTGTGCAGTAACCTTTCCCTTTGTCAGAAATGTCAAAGCAATTCCTAACAGCTCACTTTAAAATGCATTTTCCATCCTCTTTTTGACATCTTTCCGACCTCCCCAACATTGCCAGCAGATACAAATTCACCCTGACAGTCAGGAGAGGAAGGGAAAACAAGAAAGAAAATAAAATAAAAACCAATTTCTGAACTCTTTCTAACCATCACAGAGCATTAGAATTAGTATAATGCACTTACTGACAAATCATGCTTGATCCACCTTCTCCCCACAAAAAACCAGCATGATAAGGCAGGAATGGGGTTACTTATCCTGTCAGGACCCAGTGATTATTGTCTTATTTCCCTGATAAACACCAATAGCATTTCTAATACAGCTATAACAGGTTCTTCTGTTTTAAAATTTCTTTTTTCCTCTCACAAGCTTTCTCCATTCCTTTTCTCTGTTGTGTTCACTTACAGAACCTGGCATCTTTGCATGAGAAAAGGTTATTAATTGCTGCTGAATGAAGATGCACATCACAAACACAAAACAAAACAAGAAAAACCCACCAAAGACGAACAAACAAAAACCAATAAACCATAATAAAGAGAAAAGAAGAGATTTTACTAACAAAACTCTCATATTTGCATTTTGTGACTTTGTGGTAGACTCCCTCTTACTAAATTTACATTTCTAAATAATTAGATATCTGATTTCATTAGCCATCCAGGCTTCTACCATCCTTAGTGAGCAGAGAAAGGGGAAGTCAGGAGAATGATTCACCACACCTTCTTTAGAAAGCTATTTTGGGATTGACTAAATATTCTTTGGAGATTGGACAATTAGTACAGACTGGATGTCCAACTCCTACACAGCTGCAGGGTAAGATGTGTGACTGCCAGGACACAAGGAAGGATGGGTCCAAAGACTAAAAGCTGGTAATAGACATCAGTGACAATCAGTTGGTTTTAAAACCCCTGGGAAGGAGCAGATCCAGGGAGAGAAAACATTTGTTCAAGGTCACAGAGAAGGTCACTAGAATCACTTGTGTCTCCTGAGTGCACTTCAATGTCCTGAATAAAACATTAATTTATCCTGCATGGAATGAGGTTGAGGAAATGAAAGTTCAAATGCCAAATGAAAAAAAAAATCAGAAGAAAAAGCATGACCTTCCATTGCATATGTTTAACTAGAGTTTCATTTACATGAGCAGGAGCACACCAGTTCCCTCAAGCTTCTGAGGAAATTAGTAGCAGGAAAAACACAATTCTGTGCGTTTTCAGGAACTGCTTTCATTAACAACAAACCAAAGCACAGGAATAGTATCAGTGACTGCATCACCTCACCAAACTGAACCAAAAGTGCAGTCTAAATAGAACTGGGGCAAAAGCTGAAGGCAGCAGAAGGACTTTGCACTGCATGAAGTTAATGCTGGCTCTGGACTCAATGATGTGAAATAGTTTTTAAAAGTACTGCAGACAACATCTGGACACATCTGGGGGTGTCCAGTGATGTGGGACTTCCATACATGGAGGCAACAGTGAGCAGAAGGTGGGAAAGAAGCTTTGTCTCTCCGATGTTCAACCCTGCCACAGCCAATTGGAGTCCACAGGAACCTGAGAGACCTTCTAAGGATCTCTGGGTAAAAGGAAGCCATAAAATATTTGAAGTGACTACAGTATGAAAAACAAATAGCCCTGACCATGGACTTGCAAATAAAATACCCACTGCAGCATGCTCAAGAGAGCAGCCAGTGTTAAAAAATGCATCTTGTCATGTCAGTGCAGAAAAGCCTGCATAGGACTGAAGGATGATTTTTATCCTGATACCACCACGTCCCTTTGGACTGTTTTTTTCAGCCATAGCCACTTTCTTAGAACAAGAACTGCCTGCTGAACCAGTGCTTCCCCTCCTCCTCCTCCTCCAAACACTTCATAACTGCAAACCTCAGCTGCTGGTACTTGTTTTCCGTGTTTACCCAACAGATCATGGGAAAATGAGAGAAGAGGAAGGAGTTTATAATAGGAAAATAATCAATAGTGACACGCCATGGCTGTCTGCAAGGCAATCATTAGCAGCTCAGGAGAGACCTCAGTGTGCTCGGTGTGATTGCCTCCTGTGGAGAGCTAAGCTGCTGTGAAAGACTTCAGCAGGTGCCTTTTCCTCCTCCAGCGCAAGGAATTCAGTCTAAGTCAGGCATCTAAATTACACCTCTGGGTTATTATCAGCAGTATTAATTACTGTGTTCTCCCTAATTATCCTCTCTTAACACACTCGGTTGGTTTGCGGGAACAAAGCAAGGTTGGCAAACAGTGGCATTTAAAATTGATTGGGCCAGAGGCTCAACCAGTGTAACACAGCACAGCAGGTTTATAGAAAGGTCAGATTAGTGGTGGAGTTTATCCCCTCTTTTATGAGGGTGTGAGCTGAGCTGCAGCAGGCTGGCATGCCCTGGCCAGCTGGCTTGAAAGCAGACACAGGTTTGGGGTCAGCTGCTCCCTGGTTTTACATCATGACCCCATGCAAAGGGCTATTCCCTACCACAGTTCCAATGTGACTTTCTGACCTACATTAAAACAAACAACACAGCATCATCAGCCAGAGTCAGGACATTCCTTTTGTCCCCTGTTTCACCCTGCATGAACTGCAGGTAGGCTTGGGAAACCCAGGAAGGCTCTGCTGTGTTCTGGCTGTTCATCCTGTAATTCAAATAACCAGACCTGAGTGACTTGCAGTCTGATCACTGATGTGGAAAGTCACTTTGCAACATAAGACAACCCAGTTTTGCACTTCCCTGCCTTTGTTTTTCAAAAGCCTCGTTTTCCCCAGGCTGGCTCTCTGCTTCTTGGATGAGGATTTGTGTCTTGGGTACACAGCTTGCCTCACCAGATTCAACCTGTCTCAAAAGTGGTTGAAAAGAAGAAGGTTCCGTGGCCTGACAGCCTGACATTGGAGCCTTGACAGATTTGCTGCCTTGGGGGATGACAAACCTGCCCCTCAAAATGCACACATGCCCCCATCAAATAGATCTGTTCCTGAAAAAGCACTAACATCCAGAGAAAGTGTAGGAAAAAGAAAATCCTGAGATTTAAAGCTCATCTTCTTAGACTGTGACCTTTCAGCATGATCCTTTCATGCACATCTGCCCATAAGCTCAAACCAGCACTTCTAGTTACAGATTATTTTCCTCTATGTCCCTCAAAATGTTGTTTTGTTTGTTCTCACTTGATACCTATGAAAATCACATCTAACTGGTCTTCTGTCCTGAAGAAGACACAACATGAAATACAACACTATTTGCAGAGATGGACTTTGAAAATGTCACCCCACTTTCAACTGAGAGTCAACAAATTTCTATTATTGTTCTCTTTTCAGCTATGGGGTCTGAAACACTTTCTGCAACCATCACCAGACTCCCATGCTCATCTCCCTCCAGAGTTCAGAGTTTAAATGAAGCACTCAGAAAATATAGATCCAAACACACAAGACATATTTGCCAGTGGATAGAGAAGCAATAGAAATCCCATTTTAACAAACTGTTCTCTAGCTCAGAGAGTGAAATCCAGTGTGGTGAAGGTCAATTCTAACCCTGTGTGTATCGTTTCAGTCCTTCTTAGGCCTGTAGCTGTCACAGAGGCCATGCACTTTTGGAAATGTTTATCCTGATAGAAGATCCTATGTTTTTCAAGAACAAATAGCAGCTGCTGCATTTTTAACACATTCCCTACAACATGACCATAACCAGTTTGAGATGAGCTCAAGTGCCCTAGGCACTCACTGAGTGGGCACCAGATAAGACGAATCTGCCCATTTCTTGGCTAATTCCAGCTCCTGCAGGAATCCTAGGATGTCTGCAGATCCACAGCACTGAAGAAGGAGGAGCAGAGATTTGTAGGTCCAGAGACAGCCCCACAGAAGGATGAGACAGTGCCTCAATTCCAACATCAAATTCCCTCAGCCTTCCCCTGCAAATCTGACCATTTACTTCCATTGCCATCTTCAGCATGAGCTGGTGATACCAGAGACAGAACTGTGCTCCTTTCTGAAGGATACCAATGGCTTTTCCTTCATTTTGATTACAAGGACATAGCTCCAACCATGACACATCTGGAGGTGCCCAGGGGAAAACAGAGCAGCCACATCCATAAGAAGGAGTCAAGTTGCAATCAGGGGAGGGGCATTGCAGCAGCATAGAAGCCGTCTCAACATGAATTCATTAATGTCAAAAAGAAATCTGCCCAACAATGCTTCCAAAAAAGAAAGTGGCATGCACATAAACCCCTTCTCTCTTAGCCAGCAAACCTCCATCCCTGTAAACCCTGCCATGGCTGTGAGCTCTCTCTCAGAAAGGAGCACTGTCTTGTTCCACCTGCAGTTTTGCATCCCAAAGGTGACCTTCTCCATGATGCTGTGAAATGTTCAGGGTGTAAAATGGGATACATAGATTGGGGACTGATTGCCACCTGCACTGGGCCATTTTAGGTGGTCCCACAGCTCTTTTCACTCAAAGGCAATCTTTCCAGCAAGCTTTGGACCAAGCCTGGCATAAATTAGAGCTCCCAAAGTCTCCTTAGTTTGGCTTTTTTTCTGGAGGAGAATGTGCAGGACAGTGTTTGTGCTGATGAATAGCTTGGCATTGTGGTAGCAAGGTGCAGGAGATCCAAAACCCTGCTGCTGTTAATACTGGTGAGTCACCACTGCTGCCTGTGCCAAACATGCTTCCAAACAGAGCTGCAGTTTGCCCTTGGTTGTTTCACTGGGCAAAGGCAAGTCTGAAAAACTGAAAAACTTTTTTTTTTTTTTTCCCCAGTCTTTCAGGATATCAACATAGCAGAGATCTTGGTCTCAATCTGCTTTCTGGCAAACATCAAACAAAGAAGACTGTTGTATGTTTGCATTTTATTAATGGTTTACAACTCGAATTTTTCTTCTCTTTTGTTCCTGCTGATCTCACAGAAAGCTATAAAAATATATAGAGATGTCTGCCAAATAGATTTCTTGGAGGAAAGCAGGAAAGTGTGAATAATGGGTTCTGAAGTATGGATAATTAGCAGATCAAATAACCCCAAGGATTGGGAATATTTTCACTCTCTGCAGATATTCAACATTCTTATATTATTAAATAAATTATACATACTCTCCAGGTATACTTTTTCTTCCAGCTCCTACAGAAAAAAAATAGAGATGTCTACTGCCAGGTTATTTATTTATTTAAATGCTTCTGACAGTGAGAAATGACAGCTCTGGCTGCAGTCAGGAGTCATATGGGCAGCTGCTGTACTTCCTGACTGTAGCACCTCTGCCCTGATCTTTCCACTCCCACAAAAGGCTCTTCTTTGATTTTGTTCAGCAATGCCAAGCTACAGAAGTTTGCCAATGTCAGCAGGATGGGCAGTGAGCAGCAGGTACACAGCAAAAACTGGGGACCCATTTATGTCTGCCTGCAACTCTCCCTTAAGTTTCCCAGTCATATTCCAGTGGTTTTTTCCTAAATACTGCCTTACTTCTCATCTGCTTGCTGCACTTTTTATTAATCCCTAAATAAGGAACATACGAATCTCCAGACTCACAAAATCAAAGAAATTTACTTCTCATATGAAGCAAGGTAAGGCCAGAACACAGGGAGGGATCACCAGCTGATGCATGCTCTGAAAGGTGTGTGCAGCTTTGCCCACACATTTTTGGAAATAAATGAATAGATGAAAGAATGTCAAGGACTGATCTTTAAAAAATGGGTAGGACTCTGCTGCAACTTAGGGGTTCACAGGAACAGGTTTTTCTCAGCAATTCTCTACTCAAAAAATAGAGAGCTCTGTATTCTCCTAAAGTCACAAGAAAAATGAGGCAACTCTCACGTATAAATAAACCTGATAAAGTGTTTCAAAGCCTGAGCTCTCAAACCTCATGGTTTTTTTCCCCTAATGAAACACTGTCATCTGATAGGCAAAATAAAAGTCTTTCCTTAGAGACAGTAATTTAATAGCAGAGACAATAATTAATTTCATCTCCACATCAATGCTCTGTTTTATTTAAACTCCCATCCTGCAGCCACTGGGGTGCCAGAGCATCTGCAAAGCCTGCAAGAACCCTGGACTGGGGCCAGGGGGAGGTTTGGTGGAGGTGGCAGATGGCAGACTAATGGAGACATGACAGGACCAGCTCTAAGAGTGGCAGGAGTGGTTTACCAAGAGTGAGGCGGTGCTGGGCCCAGGAAAAGCAAGATGAGCTACTACAGCTCACATTTAGCCCAGGCAGTAGGGTGACCATGGGCCTTTGGTAGCAATAATGAGATAATGGCCATTAAACAGACTGTAGGTATTCAGTGCAACACTAAACCAATCTGTTCTTCATCTCTGTTGATCAAAGTCTGCCAGAGTCACTCACCATGGACCCAGACTGGTGCTGAGGCCCTGGCACAGGGTGCACAGACAAGCTGTGGCTGCCCCATCCCACCCAGACTGGATGGGGCTTGGAGCACCTGGGATAGTGGAAGGTGTCCCTTCCATGGGCAGGGGCGTTGGAATGAGATGAGCTTTAAGGTCCCTTCAAAACCCAAGCATTCTACAATTCTAAAGTTCATTATATGTACGAATGATGGCAGTTTCTCTCCTTAGAACACTCCTCCCTGGACTGCCAGGGTAAATTCAATAAATGCACCCAGCAGACATGGCACATACAAACCAAATACCCAGAACTACAAAGGCAAGGTTTGACATGACCTAGAAGCTTGTTAAATCCTTAGCTACAGCCTGCTGAGACCTGAAAAATATAATTTGATGACAAAGAAAGGGGTCATGAAGCACTGTCAGGAAGACTCTCCATCAGTAGCCCCATTGAAAATCAAATTGATCTTTCCTTACCCCATGCAATTAACCTATGTAAATACATGCTAATGACCACTTCACTCCTAATTCCTTTCATTCACTAGTCAAGCCACATGAAGACACAAGCAAGCACTGTTGATGGCAAAGCCTGTCTCACCTGAACTTCATAAGTAGAGAGAACTGCCATAGTTTCTGATTCTTGGACATGTATTCCTTCCAGGACACAAAAATGGTAAAGAAACAAGAATAAAGTTAAGCTTTGCATTTTTTTTTCTGCAGAAGAGGAATGGTACTCAATTCAGCAGAGCCCCACTGAAGCTCAGTTTTCTGAAGAAATAGGATTTATGTTGCCCACTGTCTTCAAGATCTCAAAACCCTCTTGGACTTGCTCCAGTGTCAGGTGTGGAGCAGTCCCCTGCCTTGGCCTGTCACTAATCAGTAAAACAACAGCAGTAGCCTTGTAACTAGAATTACAACTATTGTGGTAGATGCTCCTCTCCTGATAACAGCTGGGTGCGGGCTCAGCAGCACAAGCCCCACTCTCAGAGTCCTTTTCCATCAGAAATCAAACTTCACCACTTCACTGCATCCCTACAGATGGTAAACAACTTCTGGAGGATGGCAACACGCACAGGATCTCTGCAGAGCCCTGCAGAACTTCTGCAGCCCTCCAAACACCTCACAGCTCAGCCCTGTGCCCCAGCACCACAAGCTGGAGCAGCTTTATGTTCTGGCAATAATTCTCTCCAGCAGCTCAGCAAGTCTGGCAAAGCCCAAGGCTACAGCCACCAGTTTTATGAGAGCAATAAGCTGAGTTTATTTCCACACCACAGCCATAAACATTTCCAGGATCCCAGCCACGTATGCAGGGCACCTGAGACACCAGCAGCTGTCTCCAGCTCCACTTGACCCCCTGAAAAAGGAGGCACGGAAAATGCTGTCCCAGCAGGCATTAATGCAGGTTAATTAAACCTAAACTGCTCAGCAGGGGCACGGTGAATTGAGAAGCAGTGCTTCTGCAGGCTGCCCAGTGCACCAGTCCCACCGTGGCATCATCATTAATGGTTTTCACACAAGCCTCAGGGCTCATTTGCTTGACAAGAGCAAAGCAGTAATTTTACTGTTGAACACTTGCAAAAATGATGCCCTGACTGTTATCAAAAGTGACAGGCAAGTTATGTGAGCAGTTAAGTGAAGGTTACTTTTTAGGGCCAAACCTCTGAATAGATCAGACATCAATTAGTTTATGCATGGAAGGAGAAGGGGAAAGAAAACAAAGAGAAAAAGGAGGAAGGGAGAACACAGAAGAAAAGAACAGAAAGAGCAGGAAAGACATGGACTTAAATTGTTTCCCTGAATCAGTGCTCTGAGGGATGGAAGTGGGAGAGCTTTCAGCAGGGCAGCTGGCTGCAGTCCCCAGGGAGCTGTGACCATGCCAGTCCCTGGCTGCTGCTGCAGCGTGGGCAGTGCAGCTGGACAGAGGCAGGGGCTGAGCTCGAGCACACCCAGGAGAAGCCTTTGACCCATGAGCTTTGGGGGCTTTGACTTTCCTCAAGCAAAAACCTCACTAGAAAACTTTCAAGGTCCAACAATTTGCTTCTTTTATGCTATGGACACTTGAAGAGGAACAAAATCATCCACAGAATGAAGGTACCTGGGCACCATTCCAGTTCCATATTTTTAGAAAAAGAGATGAGCCTTTGACACCCAAGAAAGTTCTTAAAGAAAAAACTTTCAGTTTTGACAAGTTCCTAATGGAAAGAAACAATTAGTGAAGTTACATGTCCCATTTGATTGGCTCTAAATAAAAAAGGGTTTTCACCTTAAAATGACTTTTCCTTTTCAAAATGTTAGTCATACCAGCCAGCAAAAGCAAAAGCTGGAAAAAATACGCAGTAAAAAGCTGCAATCAAAAAGAAGCCCTTGTTTAAAAATAATTCTATTTTATTTTCTCATACTCAAAACCAATTTGAAACACAAAAAAGTGGGTGGAGTCACTCCCCCACATCCTATCCATCCTGCTTCACCTGCTGGCAAACGTGAGGAAAAGGAAGAAAATGGAACTCACAGCCTGCAAGCTGAGTCATGAGCAAGGGCCTGGGGGAGCCAACCTGGCTCAGACAGAGACAGTCACATCCCATCACCTGCAGCGTGGGGAGAGGGGTCTTGTCCCTGCCTTGCTGTGTGACATGGAAGGGTTTGGCTGCTAAAAATTGTTACTGCTGCAGCTGTTTGCTGGGGAGACTTGCTCTGTTGGGTTTCTGTAAGATGGTGCAGCACAAGCCCAGTGGTTCTCTGAATTTTATGGAGACTAAGATTGATGGGAAGGAGGGTGAGGAAAAGGATTCCCTAGGATTCAGTCCTGCAAGAATTGAGCCTGTAGACAGCAGTTTGAATCCAAAGGTATAACTAGAGGTTCTCTTGCAGTTAATGATTTTAGAACCCAATAGTTTGGGTTACAGTTCTAGAAACACTTTCTTTTATTAATAGGAGAAAGAAAATCAGGCTGTCCACTCCCCTGCCTCCCTCCCAGAACAGCTGCCTGGACATTTGGTCTCAGCTAAGCTTACCCAGGTGGGGTGACAGCTGGCAGGGCCACCCAGGGACACCAACAGCAAGCCCAGGTCCTGCAGCCCCGTGCCAGGCACAGCCCTGAGCTGTGTCCTGCCAGGCTGCACACTCTGGGATGCACTGACACAGCTCACTGGAACAGAGATTAAAGCACACCACTATTGCAGATAAATTCAATTCTGGATCTGTCAACCTTCACAGGGCCATAAATACTTCTAGGGCTGGACTAAGGCTGAGTGAGTCTCTTGGATTTGGCGTGGAAATATTGCAAATGGGAGCTTATTTGTCTGAATTCCCACTTTCCCCAGCCCTCCTCTTGACACCACCTCCCACCTTTCTGATCTTTATCTCCCAGTGGGTTTTGCCCACTGGTTTGCACCTGGAGCACTGGCTTGGTTGGTATAAGCAAACTTGAGGCAGGCAAGGAATGAACCTTACAGGGGAGTGCCTGTTGGTTTTCTGATCACATCCTGGGCTGGCTGTCAGGCTCCAAAGGCAACAGGATTTATTGCACTGAAACGCAGCAGCAGCAGCAGCCACCCGTGAGGAGCCTACCGAGCTTCATGCACAGGAATAAAAATTTCAGGGCCGCTTGGAGATATGAAATATTTCTTAATTACTTTCTGTTCCAGCACAGCTTGAGGATTTTGCTGCTGCTGCTGTTGTTCTCAGAGCTTGTTTGGTAGTTTTGCCCTTTTTTCTTTCTTTCTTTCTTTTAAGTGTAACTGGTAGCAAAGCAATATTAATGCCAGCCTCTATGCTGCATTTCATAAAGGAATAGCCAAGGCTTTGCTTGGGGACTGGCAGCTTCTGGTCGAGGCTGGCACAGAGAGGGTGCCGGCTTCTCCCAGCATGGGATCATTTACCTCATGCTGAAATACATTAAAATCTCCTCCCCTGAGACATTTCTCCATAATGGCTCTGCAAAGAGGTGCATCATTGTAATGCTTAAAAGGAGGCTGGACAGGTTCTTTCACTGCTTCCCCTCCAGCCCTGCCAGATCATGTACTGCACTAATGCCCCTGCTGCTCAGTGAGGTCTGTCCCGGGGACTGTGATTCCTAAGGCACAATTTTCCTGATCACCCTTGAAACAAGCCTTACTTGCCTCATGCTCTTCCTGCCTAATGTCTGCCCCTCAAACAAAAACGTGATGCTTTTTACTGTCAAAGCCAACACCTGAGACACAAAAGGTTTGGCAGGTGCTAAATTAAATTTGTTTCTGAGCTGTTGCTCGCTGGGTCCTGGGGAGAAACGGGGGAATTCCCCAAGGGAAATGAGAAAACTGAGAGACTGAAGATTGTTCCTCCTTCCATTCCCACATCCTCAGACTTTGGTTAAATACATGAAGCCCTTGCAGCCAGGCTTGTGACAGCACAAGGAAACTGCCAGGGCTCAGGGAGCTGCACCCTGGTCACAGCTTTCCTCTCCCAAAATCATTGAGGAAAGCTCCTCTTTCACACCGACCTCCAGTCAGAAAATTCCCTTAGTGCTGAACTGCCCTGGTGAATGGATGATCCTATTTTAGGGGATTTGGGTAGAGGGGTGCAGATGCCAGGGCTGGAATATTGACTTGGAGCCTCCCCTGCATCCCCAGAGGCCAAGGTAAGGAGAAAATACAGTAATGTGCTCCAATCCCCTGTTCAACCCCTCCCAGAAATTCCCTGGGCCGATTCTGGGCTGTGCCTTACACCAGGCAAGCATAAGACCCAGAAATAGAGCTAAAAGACTCCAAATCCCCTCATTCTGTGCAGGTGCAGAATAAAAGGAGAATGACTCTTCATCACATCTACACATCCCTTTTCCTTCTACTTTACACATACGCTGAGAACAAGGCAGCATTAGCAGTTCAAAAGCCTTCCCCCAATCCCATACCACTGTGAGTGCATCAATTCTCAACCAGGAGATGTTGGTTCTGCATCATTATAAAAGGTGAAACCCTGGACACGACCTTAGAGCACTCAGCCTCCACACCAGAGAAGTGGCACAAGCAGGACTTGCTTCTATGCTACCAGACTTGCTCAGGTCTTTGTTCCTAAAAATGGCACTTTTCTTCCAGCAGAGCAGGTTGGGGAGGACAGCAGGGGCAGCAGCTGGACAGAAAAGAGAATGACAGTTTTGCCAGGACAGCCCAATGACCATGGTAGGACATGTTTTTTAATCTTTTCTAGGTTAAACACAGGCAGTTGTGTCTTGTTATATTACATGATACAATATGATTTGCTGATATAGTTTGATAGGTTGAGTCCAAGAACACCATGACTCATGTAGGAAATTGGAAGCCTCCTTGTCTCCAGAATAGTGTTTCCAGAAGCTAGAGTGAATCAAATTGATTGTATTTATTTAGTTATTTTTGCTGTTTAGTAAATAACTATTGAGTTAGTTATTTTTTAAACTCTGCAAGAAAAACCTACACAGATTTGAAAGGGGGAGGGAAGCTAAAGCCTTGGGTGCAACAGATTTTCAAAAATCAAATATTTATAGAAAATGTGGTGAAAAAATTGAACAAGTGGAGCAGGGAATATACCATAGGTGTGTGTCAGGTCTCCAGGGTTGCAGTCCCTGTCTCCAGTACTGGCTTTAGAAAAAGGCAGATTTCCCTGCAAAGCAGCCTGGCTGCCAAGGAGTTCCTTGCTTTGGGAGCTGAATGCTTTTGACAAAAAGCCTGAGCTTTTCTGAAATGCTCCTCTCTAGCAGCTGGCCATGCTGGTCTGCCCAGACATGAAGATCCACTTCACAACAGCATTGTAAATCTTAATTAAGATCTGTAAACGATAGATAAAAAGGATTATATGAGTACACAAGTATCACTATCAGGTAGAGCCCCTGAGAACCAGCACTTTGATGCTGCACCATGCACAGTGGCATTGAGAAATGTATGAATGTCACAGCATTATTGATTCTGTAGCTACTAAAAAGCTTCAGGATCCCTGGCAATAAAAACATGATAATGAGGAGTAGCCAGGATAGCACTATTTCTGCAAACAGTATTTGCATTCCCTGGGACTGGAGCATAAGCTGTATTTATCAATAGAGAGGTGAGGGCTGGTTTGAATGCAAAGGATTAGCCAAGTTCATTTTGCAGAAAATGTGGTGGCTGTGGTTCATCTTTTTAGCATTGGCTGCAAGGTATCAGCAACAAAAGAGCAACTCACCTAAAAGCAAATGCTGCAAAACAGCACCAAGAGATACCAGAAGAGAATATATCTACTATATTTGGTTTTTTGGGATTTTTTTTTCCCCTAGGTAAAGCCCAAAACTCAATATCTAAAATACTAAAACCTTGGTTTAATTATACTCAGGATATGCAGGAGCACAACCTCATTAGAAGGTGAAGGAAAAGCAGCATGTTGTATTGCCCTAACGAGTAGCTACTATTTAATGAAAAAGATAAAGTATTTCTTTATGGAAGCCCACAGCATTGGAGATTTCTCTAGAGAGGGCAATATAATGTAATTAAGGCCAAGTGCAGATGAAAAGAGCTACCTCAGTGATGTATGCTGTCTGATCCTGCCCCCCCAATGCCGTGTAAATGAGGACACAGCTCTAACAGGCTGCTTTCCATGATTTACCCGAGCAGTGAATTTCCAAAAGCAGAAAGAAAAAGACAGTTTGTAAACACCAATCACTCTCCCACCGAGAGAAAAGGGAAAGATGCTGCTGTGCTTTAACAGGGGCTACGTGAAACAAATGGCTGCTTTGCCTCTGCAGGTCATTAGCATAGGTACAGCCATAAATTTTGTTGTTCCCTGCTGTGGTACAGCAGAAATCCTGCTGAAGCTGTCCTTTGAGCTCACGGCAGGCTGGACAAAAGGCACCCTCACTTTGCACCTCTGCACTTGGTGACACACAGGTTGGAGCTGCATCCTCCATTTCTCCTGCCTGAGGTCCCACATTTTAAGCCCCAGTGGGACGTTCAGACTTTGATGGAGATGGGGCAGTTTGCTCTGACATCTCAAAGCCTGCTGTTTTCTTGGGGTTCTTTTATTATTTCTCTCATTAAATGAGTTTTTCTCTCTTTATTTATCTCTCTTCCCAATGAATCTCCTAGCTGACATACATGTTCCACAGGGAAGGAAATAAAAGAAAACTTTCTTTTGGTAGCATTGTGCAGGCAGAGAACTTTTGTATTGGAAAGAAAAGGAAAGGCAGAAAGCAAATTCTTCAAACATTGCTTGCTTGGAAAAGCTTACAAATCCTGCTGGCAGAAAGTTTATAGTCCTCTGAAGAGATCTCAGCTGGGTGATTTTTTTCTGTCTTCCAGACAAGAAATACCATGCAAATTCTCTTAAATTACTTGGTAACTACAGAAAATATGCTTGGCAAATACCCTGTTACTACACAACACAGTAATTACATATTCTGCATCCAGGTACCAATTATATTGCCTCTCCATTACTCAGTGATTACACTTCAAAGTAATTACATCTGGGTACTCTGGGTGATAAAGTAGCAACAGTCCTGTGTCCATTCTAGGGGGAATTGGCTTCCCTATAAACACATTTCCCAAACACTTTATACCAAAAACAGATCCAGAGATCTCCCAAGGAGTGGAAATGTGAGAAAGGGAATGTGCCTTTTCCTCACAGAGTAGTGGTGGGCTGCTGGTCTTCCTCAACTGATCAACACTTGAAGACCTCTGAAAGCAAGACACTCATTTAATGTCAAAAAGGGACAAAAGTCACCAGGGCAAAATGCATGGTAAGGAGCCAGGAGGTTTTGAAGACATAAAAAAGGTGACGTGGTGGCTCCAGAGGAGCAGGGGACAAGTGCTCGGTGTGTGGCAGCACTAAGAGTGCCAGCCCAGCACAGACCCACACTGCAGCTCTCCCATAGAAGCAGTCAAGCCCTGACTGCAGCATCACTGCTCCAGAACCAGGAGAGTCTGTGCCCCGTGGCTCCCCAGGGTGGCTGATGGCAGCAGCAGCACACAGATGTGCACAGCTGTGTCCCCAGACACCAAACCCACCCTCTGCAGTCCCTGGGCACAGGAGCACCAGGCTCAAAGTGTTCCCACTTGCAAAGCCACAGCTCATTGTCCTCCTGGGATCCAGGAACCAAACCACATTGCTTGCACTCACTCTGCAAGCAATTCCTTCAAACATGCTAATAAATAAGTCAGAGGGAGAAGGGAGGAGAGGATTTTCTAAAACAGAGACTTGTGCCACCTGCAGCTGCTGCCTGCCTTTCCCATCACCTCCTGAAGCTCATTCCTGACCATCTACATCATTCCCATTCTCCCTGCATCCCAGAATGACACATTTAAATGGCAGCAAGTGTTAGAGATTCACTTCTGCTGACCTTTTCAGATCAGTCCTGAAAGCTCAGAAGCAACCTGGGCAGGATTTTAGGAGCTCAGAATTCTGACACTGTCCCTTAACGATGCTTAAGAGGATGTTAATAGGTTAACATGTTAAATATTGTCTCTTTCTTGCAGAACCGGATGAGAAATATTTCAATTACAGTATTCCCATGGAAGATCCCTACTCACTCGAGTTATTGTAAGCCAAGCCACCATCATCACACATCTGCCTGCTCTAGGCCAAGATCACAGCTCTTTTGAGTTTTTGCTTTGTGATTGCACTGGACACAGGACAGGAGACCCTCTGGGAGAGCATGATGCTATTAAAAAATAGTCTCCAAGCTCCTCCCCACCCCATCTTAGAACAATGCTTGTCTCCCAGCCCATGGTAACACCTGTTTTTCCCTAATTACTCACAGGTCTTACCTACAGTTTTTTGAAGCAGATGTGAATTTTCCACTGATTTCAGCATATACAGGGTCTGATCCCTAGAGTAATTTCTGGCTAAATAAGGTACTCAAGGAAATCACCATGACAGTTCATTAATAAATCTTATTATGAGTTTATTGCATACTGTTGAGGGGGAAGGATAGAAGAGAGAAACTGCATACTGTCTGAAAAAAAATGCATTTCCCCATTAAAAGAACCCTTCCCTCAAGTGCATCATAATTATCAATGAAAAGTGGTCCAGTGTGTGCTTGTGAGGAGCAAAATTATTTGCTACTCTGCAGAAAAACACAGTTCCTGGGCTCATATTTCTGCACCTGATCACAGCTTTGGTCACCTGGTGTTACCATGTCTGTAGGACATGCTCCAGCTGGACAAGCCATAGCAAACCTCTGTCCAGCAACAACCAGTCCCACACCTCAGGGGTTTCATCCTTCCCCCCTTTACACCAGTGGAAGGCAATAATCCTCATGGATAATGGCATGGATAATGGATAATGAAGACAGGTTATCAGGATTTTGCCAGAAGCTGTAAGGTAGAAAATCAGGTCAGTTCAGACCCCCCAGCCTTCCTTGCTCAACTGGCAGCACCTTGTTTGTCTTCCCTCTCCTCAGATTTCTTTCTGCTTCTGTGGTTTAGTGAGACCGTCCCTGACTTAACAAGAGAAGTTGTGAAAAACAAAATATAATCCTAGAATTCTAGAATTTACAGAGGAGGTTCTCCATTAGGAATTTTAAAAGGAAACTATTCTCAGCCAGATGTGTTTCAGGCTGGAATTCCCCTTAAAAAAAAACAATAAAAGCAACGCAGTCCTGTCAGTCAAGATGCAGAGATACCCCCACCAGGACTTAATTAAGAACATTCTCCTTCTGCTTTGCTGGCCACATCAAATGTAGGAAAACTTCTGACCTGCTTTGGCAAGACCTGGAGAGACTTGGCTGGCTGAACCTGAGCAGCAGCTCCTGTGCTGTGCAGCCCCAAACCGTGCTGTGAGGAATGCTGGATCCTGACTTCTCTCCTGCACTTGGGCTGGCCTCAGCCAACACTCAGCCTGCTGGGAAGCCTCAACAAAAATGATCAGAGCTGAACAGAGACCACATCTTAACCTACTTCAGATCTTCCCACATCCACGTCAGCCATTCCAGCAAAAAGAATTCCAGACTTGTCCTTACAACATAATTCTCCCTTTGTGTACCCATCAGCAAGCAGGTGACATTGCTTAAGCCTCTTGCCACAGGGAAGCTGTAATCCCTGGCTTCTGTCAAACCTGAAAGCCCCTGCTCAGGCCCTCTTTAGCAAGCAGAACTGAACTGGAAGGACCCAGCCTGTGCAGCTGCTAAATGGATGGCAAGAGGCTCCGTGCCTGGAACACACAGTTTCACCCTTGGTGTCAAACACATTCGGCCCTATTAACATTTTATCTGCGTGCCAGAGCCAGAGCAGGAGACTTGGCAACCAGTCAAGAATAATCTTTCCTGGCACACAGCACCCTGCTGCAACAGCTCCCATGGACTTAGGGACAGCTTTGGCAGGAGGGAAGAGACTGAAGATGGAGATGTGGAAGAAGGAGGGGGAGGAGGGAGCAGGCACGCCCAGGATGGGGAGTGTGAGGGGTGTGAGATTAAAAGATTTTTATGTGCATGATGAAGGCCTAAATTGCTCATTGCCAGAGGATGAGGAGGTTATTTCCTTCAGACACTGGCTTAGCAAAGTCTATCTGCTGCTCCCTTTGTGTCTCTGAAAATAGAAGGAATTAGCCCTTATCTGCACTAGATGCCTGATCATTGGCCAGCGTTCACAGGGCACTGTGAGAGAAAAAACCTTCTGCCAGCTAAACATCCCCCATCCACAAGTGTAGCTGAGACAATGCAATGCTGTGGATGAGAGCTGATGACATGCTCTATCTTGGACACACTCAGCAGTGGAAGGGTGGGATTGTTCACAGTTCATCCTGAGATCTGGCATGGCTTGGTCGAAAGAATCTGAAGGAAAAAACGCCCCCCATCTTACTTACTTTCAACTGAATGTCCACAGAACTTACTCTTGGGAATATTCACCCTTGTTTGAGTAACAGAAGGTGCAAGGGATCAAATTTGGGAAGCATCAAGAGTGAAAACAGGTTCCTCACATCAGTTGAGGAGCAGAGATTCAATTCCTCCATGGCCAGAACAGGTTAAACAAAACAAGCACCCAGACCTGCAGGCTTCTCTAGGACCCATCGTCAGAAACTCACTCCAGGGCTTCTTACATATCCAAATGTGAAATTAAAATAGAATATATACAATGAATGGTCTCCTGATACAGTCAAATGCCCTAGCACCAGGGTGAGATTAGTTAGTATAATTTCTATTCACATTAATTAATTAGGATACCTAGAGTTTTAAAAAATAGCTCTGCAATTCCACTGCTTACAGTATTAGCAGCTAAGGCAAAAGGGAGAGATGAAGAACCTACTCATTAAAAACTATATTTAATGAGATAGCAGTCCAAATTTTACAGAATTATTCAGGAATGGGGGCAAAGAACACCCAAATTAGAGTAGGAAAAGCACACTACAAAGCCAAAGTGAGACAAACCATCATTGTCAGGCTCACAGAGTGCCAGCAGAACAGGCTGGGGGACAGCAGCAGTGTGATGACAGGAGGGTCAGTACCTGCCACCAGCCCGTGACTCCCTGCATTCATTACTGCAATAAACATCACACCAGGAAGTTGAAATAGAAGCCAAAATGTAGCAGGAGAAGAGGAAAAACAAAAGGGAGCTTGGGAGAGGATCCTGATGAGGAGAAAGAGGCCCATAAAACAAGGACAGCTGGAAGTCAAAGCAGAAGTTTCCTACTGGAAGTGAACCCTCATTTTTCTTGATTTCCTAACAAAACAACAGTCCTGCAGTGATGTTCCATGTGTGTGTCTGCTCTGCCCCTTTACCCCAATACTACACAGGGGCTCAGTCTCAAGGGCATCCCATTTGTTTCACAAAAGCAGAAGGCAGGGATGTGCTGGGAGCAGCTGGACTGAGCACAGAGCCCACAGAAATTGCTTGCTAGCCTTCAGAGAAGCCACACAAAATGTTTGACTCAAGTGTTTGGTTGCTTGTGGAAAAATAACATTTCTTTGCTCTGATTTCTGTGAAGCTGTGCTGTGTCCCTGTGGCCTCATGCAGGGTTTAAGAGACTCAGCTAATCTGCACCTTGAGGATCTCAATGATATGAGGAGTCAGAGCATGCTGCTGCCAGAGGACTTGCCAAGCCATGGAAATGTTACCATGTGAAGTTGAAGAAATTACCAGATTATCCCAAATGAATTTTTCCTGGTGAATTAATAATGTTTCAGCATAAGGGAAGCAGAAAAAATCAGTCTTTAATTTATTTTTCTCTCTGATTTATTAACAGCATGGAAACATAAGCATGGCACAACACTATGGTCAACTCCCAAATCCTCATTCTTCTTATAAATCAGGGAAATGACAATTTTTTTTCTAACCAAACGAGGCATCAGAATCAGTTCCAGCATGTGAATGTGTGCCCTAGAAATCCCAACAGCTTCAGAGCAATACAAGTACACTCAGCCCTTAAATTACCTTTGATAGCATGCAAGGGAGCAGAGAGACAGATTCCACAAATCTGAATCCTCCTTTCAACACTGCTAACCCAATCTAAACCCTGTAAAATAAATTCATGAGAAAAAAAAAAACATGGTTCCTTACTCCATCACAAAAATTCCTGCTTGCAAAATGAGTATCTTTATCCCTTGCCTGTTGTGCTTACCTCCTGTCTTGCAGCCCAACCAGCTTCTGAGCTGTGTGCTTTGGCATCTGGGTCCCAGATCAGCAAGGCTCAGGTGAGAGCATCTTTGGAAACACACTTAGCCCTGGCTTGCAGTGCTCTCCCCTCAGCAACCCTCTGGCTGCTTCTCCAGCCAGCTTTCTGTGATAATTTATTTGTCCTTGTCAGTTCAAGGTGCAACTTTGTCCCATCTAGTGATTTCCCTGTCTAGGCTGACTTGGGAGAAGGTCTGAATACCAGCAAAAGACAAGAAGCTCCACAAAGGAGGAAGATAGCAAGGAGCCAAGTGCAGTTGGCCTGAAGCTTTTTTTTCATACCTTACTCATGTGTAATGAATCTGCATCATCCCACTGCATTTGCAGGCTTGTAAAGATCTAGTTCAGTGTTTCCCTTTTATTCACACTGATGATAATATGACTAATTGTAGTCTTCTTGCCCACTGAAAATTGAATGAAGGAGGAAATCTGCATACTGACTGAACATGCTGCCAGGGAGAATAATAAATGAAAATCAAAGGCCCAGCTCCCAGATGACTGTATGCAAAGGAATCTGTTTGCATGAGAATTCACATTTTCAATCACCACTGGAAGTCTGCAGTGGATAGCATTTTTCTGGTGAAAATGCTACAAGCATTTGATCATCCTCAGAAGAAAATCTGTGATGTTCAAGAGTGCACAAACTCTCGCCCTTCCCAGAGCACCCAGGCAGCGAGGCTGAGGAGAGCCCTGCTCTGGATACGTGAATTCCACATGCAACATCCCTTGATACCAGCTCGATTCATGTGATGACTCCTTGAAAAAGAGATCATTATGTAGATTGGGATTATTTATTTACACAGCCCTGTCACATTTGGAATGGAGCTGGAGCTCCTGATCTGCTCAAATTCCCTGGCACAGCTGATGTAGAGGTTCCCTGTCGGAAGGGATCGGGCGTGCGCCTGTCATGCCACCTCTCTCTGGAAGTGAAAGGACATTACTAAAGCATGAATCACCTGAATCAGGGCAGTGTCTGTCCCACAAGCCTGCTCAGCTCCCAGCCACGGTGCACTGCTGCTGTTGGTGGCAGTGGTTTTACAGGAGTGCAGCTCCCTGCAGCAGAAGCATGGACATGCTGGAGGGGGATGATGCCAGCCCATGGAGCCTGAAAGCAGCCTGGTGTTTGCCTGGTATCCCAAGAGAAAAGCAGAATAAAGCAATAGCACAGCTCAGGTGAGGTTTCACAGTGAAATAGCAGGAACCATGCCTGTACATCATTGCCACCTCCTAAAAACAACGCGACCAAACACTGGTGCTGTGTTTTTCCATCTAGACTTGTTTCTCAAGTGCTTCTCTGCTTTTGTCAAAAGGACACATCAATACCCTTCCCACAAGCCTTCTGGACCCACCTTCCTGATGGAATGATCCATGCCTTTCCATGGGATGTTTCAGAGGTGAACAGGACACTTCACTTTTTGAATCTATAGGATTTCCCTATTAACACCATTGCACCAGAGCTACCAACTTCTCTGCTTCTGAAGAGTGAGGGAGGTAAGTGGAGATGAAATTCCTCATACAACAAAATTCAATGATTTTTAAGACATCTTGGATGGGAAAGGTGTTCCATAGTGAGACTTGGGTCATCTTTACACCCTCCCCATATCTCTGCCCATCATCCAGGGCATGCTGGGCAGAGCAGCTACCAGGCTGGTGTAGTTTGTGCTGCTCACAACCAGCTTTTTGTGGTTTTGAATTCAGGTTTATTGGACTGCAGACTGGCCTGGATGTTTCCTTCCACTTTTCTGTTCATTATGCAAGAAGACCACTCTTTAACTCTTTAGATCAGCTCTCTCTCCTTCTTGCATCACTGGAGCAGAGCCAAGGGGACAGAGCTGAGGCTACAGTCTGAACTTACATATTGAATACAAGTCACATGAGTCAGTAAATCATTTGTCTCTACAGGAGGCCCTGCATCTGCCAGAGAGGAAAAATTAAGTGATCAAGTGTCCAGATGAGGTGGTGGAGCAGCCTTCTTCACAAAGTATCTGACTGTTACATTCCTCATTAGCTTTGCTTCCCTCCCACCAGCCCTACAACCCAGTGAAGCAAAAGGGTCAAAAGCAAAGCAAGAGCAAGGCAGAAGCACAAGACTCTCAACAGGGAAAAGATGTTGATCTCACACACAACCTGCCTGCACTCAGAAGGACAACTTCACCTTGGGAGCTGGGCTTCACATCCCCATCCCCTCAGGTGTTCACTGTCCCCGGACAACTTCCAGCCTGTTATTAATTTGGACCTCTCTCTCCATTTCACTCATTTGCTGTGAGGTGAGATTTAAAAAAACAGAAGAAAAATAAATCTTTTTTACTTGGTGCTGGCCAATGCTCAATCAGGAAGGGGACATCATTTGAACTTACATCTTCCTGGAACAGGAAGAATTCCCTATTCTCTTCCCAGGTAGAAACATGGGTGGGAAGAGAAGGATCACACTTTCTAATAGCTGAGGGTGCTCCTTTGGCTTTAAGCCCAGCATCAGGGCTATAATGAGGGTCAGAAGAATGGCCAGTGTTGGTAGCCACACGTGGAGTTCAGGCTTCCATCCACCTGAGAAAGCAGCACCTCCCTGGCACTCTTCCAGCCATACTCCTTTCTCCCCTCGAGGGATTCCTGTCAGTTCCATGAAATCCTCATCACGAGGGATTTTGAGCAGCCTGTTGTGACAAGATCACTTTGAGTGCTGTGTGCCCAGCGCCAGCAGTGCTCCAGGTCAGGGCTGGCCCTGCCTCCTGCCTCTCTCCAGCTTCCCTGGGTGCACAAACATTTCAGCCACCCATGGAAACAGCAATACAAACTCTCATGGGAGCAGATGGGGCAAAACCACTCAGCTGCTGCAAAACCTATGCCTAAAACGAGCTCCCCTGAAGAGGGAAATGAATAATTTATGATGGTTGCTGGCAGACCCAGGGAATGATTTTCAGTGAATGGAAAGAAAAAGGTCATTTATTTCTCTACTGTTGTAATATTTCAATTCAGCATGTATCACCCCAAAAAGTATTGTTTAGAAATTTGTGGTGCATTTCAATTCAATATTATATAAATATATTTGGGGTTATTTTGGAACCAGAGGATAGGAGCATTAAGAAAAATTATAACTGCTTTCAAAGACCTAAAATAAAATGTAGCCTTTCATTTTGGGTGAAATCAAATATTTCAGATAGACCAAACTGAGTATGTCTGAAGGGGTTTCACCATCACCTCCAAAATTATTCTGTTAATCTATCAGTATAAGATTCTCCTTTATATTTCTCACTCAAAACAGCACATTTGTCCCTTCTTCCATTCCTTGTTAGGTAGTGTCTTATCTTCTCCTTTCCATAAATGCTTAATTGAAAGAGGCATAAATTTGTTGGTAGCACAGCAGTTTGGAGAACAAGAAAAGCTATGAAACACTGATGCAGAAACAACCCTGCAGGAAGACTTTCTGAGCTGATGCCACCAAAGGATGCTAGAAAAAATGGTGAATGTGCAATTAAAACAAAACAAAACAAGGCATAAAATAAATAAATAAATAGCAAGATTAAAAAATCACAGAAAAAAACCCCAAACTGTGCATGAGCTTTAAAAATTCAAAACATTTCAACTATATGCTTGGACCCAAGGGGATGTTCTAAGCAGAAATGCATCTGAATGAGACATTCAGAATGTCCCCATGAGAGCAATTCCACATTGCAGAACACTTTGTATCCTTTTGCCAGAATGCTGATTTGGATGTGACCTGTACATTGAGCAGCAAAACTTTCACACCACCTTTCATTTTATCCCAAGACAGGAATGGATAGCAAGCTTGAATTGTTAGCTATATTGTCAACGTATTTTTAATAAAATATTCTTGGCCTCATGACTCTACATCATCACAGTTCCATTAGCTTAAGCCACTTGTAATAAACTAATATGCAGAATGATTTCCAGCTACTGGCAGCTAAAGAAATAATAAGCAGTTTCTCTTTCTTTATTTCTTCCTCCCTCTCTTTCTTTCCTTCTTTCTCTCTTCTTTCTTTCTTTCTTTCTCTTTCTAAATGACAGATAAACAGAAAGACATCCACCCTGGAATTTCCTCAGCTGATCAAACAGGTTTCACCACAAGCTGGTAGATGGCTACTGTATTCAGGACATAATAGTGCTTGTGCCTTGTGCAAATAGAAACTCCTGCACTGATCTGGTCATCTGGAAACTGGTTTTGTTGAGGGTTTCTTTCCTCCACACTGGGAACTCTGTCCTGAGCTCAGAGGACAGACATAAAGAAGAGTCTTCATGCAGGGTGGTCATGCTGGTGTTGATGCAGCTCCCAGAGGGTGTCATTTCCTTGTTCTCCAGGGCTGGATGAGCAACTGGATTATTTTATTTATGGGTCAGCTCTGAAGTTACCATCACAAGCCCTCATAACTGGACAGTTCTCTAGCCACAAGGGAAGGAATGATTTTCACAACTCTGGGCTGCAGCTGCGCTGAGAGCAAAGGCACAGGGAATGGAAAGTGCAACCTAGCAGGTCCCCAGTCCCTCCCTGTGCCTCCCTCCCTGGAGAGGGCACCAAGTCATCTTGGCAGGCTGGGGGCTGCTGCAAGCAAAGAACTATTTGTGTGAGCACTGCAGAGATTAGATGTCATGACCAGCCTGCCAGGGGAACAGCAGACTGCAACCAAAGTGCCCAAGCCAGCCGTGAGTAGATGGACCAGCCCTGGGATAACAAAGGGATGCTGCACGTTTCTTCTGAGTGAAGAGACACAGGAAAAACGCCGAGCCGCATGTCCCTGGTGTGCAGGTGCCACCAAGCATCCCTGTCAGTCCCTGAGTGCCTGGAGCCACCAGTGCTGCTCCTTCGGCTGCTCTGCGTGTCCCACCCCGGTGACGCACAATGCGCCACTCAAGAGTGGAGAAGCATCATGGTTGCCTAGGCAATGCCTTTGCCATGAACAATAAATAAAATAAAAGACAATGCCTTGGGATAGCAGCCCAGGGGTCTGAGTCTCACCAGTGCAGTAGCAACCTATGGAAAAGCCAGCTCCTGGCTCCACACATGGACACGGACACGCCGGTGCACTCCTGCCTTTCGCTGCAGGAAACTGCCTCCTCCAACACACCCCATGTCAAACAGCAACACAGGGAGAGCAAAACACATCCAAAACCACATCCAGCCGAGCTCACTCCTTCCTACCTCCTCACAAATTACTGCCAAACCTTGGGGGGAATCCAAGAGCCGAAGACACAAGGAGTTCAAGCCCCCGGCATTGTGAACCACTGCAGTGAAACCTCTTATTTAAATGCAATGGGAAATAGTGTCGTCCACAGAGACGAAAACGAAAAGCCGGGCAGCAGCCCGGTGGAGCGGGCTCCTGTCACAGCAAGGCTCTGCAGGCTGGCACTCGCTGCGGGCACGCAGCCACCGCCGGCCAAGCGCGATGGCGTGGCTCGTTTTTCACTCTGACACCACTGCAGGCTCCACAAGGCTCCTTGGCTCGCAAGGTGATCAGAATATTGAGTACGGTACTGCAGCAGCGAGCCTGGCACCCAGCACGGCAGTGGAGAGACTCACACCCGCCCTCCCCGCCCCTTTCCCGGCCGCATGCAAGGAAAGAAGGAAAAAGAAGGAAGAACAAAACCCCCCCAACAACGAGATTCCAACGCCCCCTCATACATCTTCGGGAATGGACCTTGGCTCCATTGTCTGCGGTCCTTCAACTCATTTCCCAAACGCCAGAGCGTCTGTGGGTCCATCCCCATGCGCAGCCCCCTTTTTAACATGCATACTTCTGCCATGGACGTGTAACCCCGGCAGTAATTGTGACCGTGGTCCTGCTGCGGGACACTGCGCTCCTCCTCTGCTGTTACTATGCAAATAGAATTCCTGGAAGGAGCAGTAAGTCCCGGGGTGCAGCCCATGGCTTGGGACAGCTGCCAGGGTCAGCTGCTGTGGTGGGACCCAGCCTTGCCCTGCTCACACCACCCACCCTCAAACCCTCAGCACACCTTTATGGGATGGCAACAGCACTGACTGACGGACAGCCTGATGTCCCACCTTCAACACGAAGCCACTCCTAGCTGATACCAAGAGAAAACCACAGAGGCTGAGTTTTAGTCAGGGAAACATTGCAGACTTGGATCTCCAAGGGCATGGCTTCATCATTGCCACCAAACACACCTGATAGGAACAACACCTGTGAGCCCGTGGCTTGCCATACTCCTTCTACTGGTCTTTGCTCTGCTGCATCTCCCTCAGCTCTGTCCTTGGGTCTCAGATAATTTCTCCTATCCCATCTTCCCAGCTTCATTCCTGCCTGTAGTTTTCCTGCAAAGAGGAGTGAGTCATCAAAAACACCTTCAGAAAACTTCACTTTCACTCATGAGCTTCTTTAGCTCATCCAGCTGGGCAGGTTGCACACAGAACAAATTACTGTTGTTATTTCTGAGAGCACTTAAGAACTCATGTCATAGATTGAAGGTGGGAGAGTCAGTCCTAAAAGGGTTAAAGGGCCAATGGCAAATTTTCATTGTATTTCTGAGATGCAGAAGCATCCTCTGTGATCAAATATCTACAGGATGCTTAAGCATAGCCCCCATTCATCTTAGTTGTTTTTATTTATTTATTTAAACAAAATAAGATATCTCTGAAAAGCATTTAAATTCACATAAATATTGTGGAGAAGGAAATTTCATGCTGCTACCTGACTGATCAGTTACATGCTTAGCAAAACCAGCAGTAACAGCACAGCAGAGTTGGGGTTCTCTCTCCCTCCCACTCATATTACTTCTGGATAACTCCTTATTGATCAGCTGAATGACACAGCAAAAATTTCCATTTCAAATTAAAAAAAAATTCATTTGCTGATTCAGTTTTAGAAAATGTTTGCAATAGGTTTCAATGTCAAAGAGGCACCACTTCATTGACCAGATCTGACTCAAGAATGTGAAACTAATGCATCCTGTTGTTATTCCTTCCAGTGGCAAATGAGTTTTGCAATAATTAAGCCCAGGAAAATAGATTATTGTTATAAATATGTGATAGCAGATATTCTGAACTCATAAATGTCTCTCTGATGTGAGATGGGGATTGACAACATAATCATCTCTCTTGCCACTCTGCCTTTCTGCAGCAAAAAGTGTATTTGTGTGCACTCCTGCTCTCCTCCTTCCCCCAGTCCTCCCCACCTTTGGAGTTGCTCAGGAGAGCTCATTGCTGCCTGTGGTGAATCCAAATGTGTTATCATTAGGCTGAACGTGTTACAGAGTTAATTAAATGTCACACTTTTGATAAAATTAATTAGAAGCATTTCAGACTCATCTGAACACACACCCTTCACAAAACCTGAGAAATAAGTGCTGATGTTTTCATCTCAGTAGATTTTATTGATGGAAGCCCTTCATCCATTCATTCATTACTAATATAAAATGCATTTTTTACACTGTAGGCAACAAGTTCTTCCTCTCTTTTTCATTCTGTACCAGACTGTAGGAAACACTTGTAGAACTCAGCTGTGGTCCATGTTTGGAAGCTCAGGTTCCCAGGAGGTTGGACCCATATTTCTAGAATGTGACTTTTAGCGAGTTGAAGTCTGCAAGGCAATGACAGCAACTTTAAGCTGTGCCTGCCCATGGCCTGAGGGCTTCACAAAGTCACCATGGAGGTTGATGTTGTCCAAGTTTGCAAGGCTCAATCCTTTCCCTGCTTGACATGGATTCCCCACACCTTGGATATGAAATAAGGAAAAGTCCTAAACCAAAGCAAATCTCAATTCAAAAAGTCCACCCCTTATTAAGTATACAAGGCAATTTTCCAAGCCAGGTACACTACTGCCCCTAAATTCCTGTATGCACTGCAGACTTTTTCTCACACAAAATTGCATTTCCCTTTAGCCCATCAATCATCTTTTATTTCACCTCACCCATTGCAGGTTAATGCTCACCAGCACAGCCACCATCCCTGTCTCAGAAGCAACCTCAATAATTTCCTCACAAGGAACACAACCCCAAAACTTATTTTCCAGGCTTCACTTCAGGGTGTCTTATGCTCCTCTGAGCCCCTGGCATGGCTGTTTTCCTATTACAGATTGGAACAACACTTTGCACCTTATCAGAAATGTATTTAACCATTTATTACTGTATAGGGGACATGAAATACCAGCTAAAGACATCCTCCATGACACAGGATATGTGGGCACTCTAAATGTGAATTGGTAATTTGTTTACTGGTAGCTGCTGGGCTGCCTCTCTATGCACTCCACTTAAATGAGGTTTTCCTTGGCTTTTTAAACCTGCCTGGGTGAGGAACAGACACAAGTCACAGCTGACTAAGTTTTTCAGTCTATGAAACAGAAATAAGGATAGTAAAATTAGACAGAAACAACCTTCATTCTCTTCTCCATTCCAGCTGGCTGGAGCCTGAACTGCAATGCACACTGGCAGTGGATTTTTTCACCAGAGCCCATCATCTTTTGTTTCCTCATCACTGTGACATTGTTAGTTCGTTGTGGACTCTTTGTACTCTGCTTTATTGCTTTGTCTCAAAGCTCTGTCATATGTCTGACACCTGAGGTGTCCCACAGCATCTTTCACTAGGCTTGACCTTGGCCTCACAAAGATGTGGGGGAAATTGGTGTCCCTGAAAGCTCGGGTTGAAGAGAGAGGAAAAAAGAATAAAACCTTAAAGAGATGCTTATGGGAACTTTCATCAGGCAAACAGTTTTGCTATTAAAATGATAAACTGGAGTAACTTCCAGAGATAAAGACTATGACAAAATTCTGTTATTAAGTGCTACAGCTTTGTTCTTGGCACACACCAAAAGCTGTGTAGCTGCGATGAGGAACACAAGTAAATTTTCACTGAACTTGCTGCAAACAGGACCAAGAAAGCAATGCAGACAATAATATCACAAGTTCAGCAGATTCCTGATACATTTATATATGAGACTTTAGATCACATGATGAATTTGCAATAAGCAGTAGCACAAAATATGTTTCATTGTATAAATGTAAAAGTTAGAACTTTTGCATTAATTTTGACAAAAATATGATGGGTGGGAGACCATCAGAAAGATTCATTCAGCCTGAAAATACATCCAAATGCTTGAGGATGAGGATTTCATTGTTCCTCCATGTCTTCAGAGCACCTCTGGCTCTAGGGAAAGATAGAAAGATTTTTTTTTCTTAAAGAAGAGAACATTACCAGGGAAGGGACCTATAAATTTATATTCTTATCAGAGAAAGAATGGCCATAGGGGCAAAATCAAACCAGCTTAGTGAAGTGTTTTATGGCCAGCAGTTTTCATTAGGAAATACTGGGAAAGAGTACAACAGCCCTAGCTCTGTTCACATGGGCTTATTTAAACTAAGAGAAGGAAGAATTTGTTAAGAAAAAATAGTTACAGTAAGTTTTTTTACCTAGAAAACACTAACTTTGTTCTAAAATATGTTTATTAATATAGTCTATATCAGGACTAATTAACACATTTGAAATTAAGAAAAAAATAACAAAGAGTCAAACAATAACCTGAGAGGAGGTCAGTGCCCAAGGCTATAAATATATTCAAAGACAGAATAAAAAGGTAAAGAAGTACATACAACGAACATCAGATTTGCTTTTTACAAGAGCAATTACCCACTAAAATAGTTTGACTACAGCTTTGTGGAGGTTTCTTTCACTCAGTCTTTAAAGCAAGGTGGGATGTTCACACAAAGGTTATGGGTCTTGTGCTGATGTAATGGAGTGCAAGTCTGCACTCTGTAAGCTGACAAGATGAAAGAGTTGAGATTAAATGAGTTGTGATCACCTTCCAGCCCTAAAATATGTGATTCCCAGACCCTTTGCATTATAGGCTTTGTTGCCTTCCTGTTTTCTGGGTGGAGTGGACTGATCTGAACCACAAAACCAGCACCAAGAAGACAGTGACATCTCAAAGTCTCTGCACTGCAGCTTCCTCCTGGTTATTGCTTTTTGCTTTGGTGTTTCTGCAGGGACCAGCTGCTGCTTTGCTACTTTTCTCCACATTAGAGGAAAAATAATGAGGAATCTTTGGTGACCACAAGCTTTCTTTTGGTTTCACCATAAGGTGGTTCCCCATAACTATGCTGCATATAGAAATACCACAGCATATCTGATGTTCTTCAGCCAAATCAAAAACTGAGAACCAGGTCTAGCAAATCAGAGGGACAACTTGGTGGCAAAGGTGTAAAAGGAGCAGTCAGGAATGGTGGGCACTTCTGGTGGAGGAGGGTGAGCAGTAAATCCATAAGTATCAGGATTAGGCCAGTTTTGGTCAACATCGCCTTGTTTAATGCATTTGATAACAAATTTAGGAACTCTTCCAGTTCTTCCTGCAGTCTCCACAAAAGAATTGCAGTTTGGGGTGGGAATATGAACAGCAAGCTGTGTCCTTCTTCTGAAGGGTCTTGACACATTTGCAAAAAGCCACAACTGGACTTTTCTGCTTCTCTCCAAGTTAGCACTCCATTCTCAAAATGCTTGCACCAGCAGCTAGAGAAAGAGCAACTCTTCAAACATCAAGGAGTAAATAATGTTGTCAACATCAGCATCATTTAGCTGCTGGTAGAAGACAGATTTATAGAAGTAGCAAAAATTGCTGGCATTAAATAATGTGACTGCAGGCAGTTTTTGTTTGTATTGTTTATGATCACAGAGCAGACTCTTTCTCTGTGGGACCTATACCAGAAGAGATGATCACAGTCCTCCAAAAAATATTGGATTCTCACTTCAGTATTACTCTTTCTCAGGAGAGGCAAATTCACAGGCCTCCAGCAGCTTTGCACAGAACAGGATTTGCAGTAAAGGGAATTTACTGAGAAGACAGCAGTGGTATATGTTTGGGTGTGTTTGCAGGGAGTGCTCTTGAATAAAAGCAGGTAGGGAAGATGTTAATTAAAATGCAGTGGGGAGGTTGGGGAGCACAAAGGTGTTTCTCATAGCCTGGTCACAGCACCACTGGGTGACACTTTTTGACAGATCCTGCCCCACTGCCTGTCTTGTGTTCCTCAGAGTCATTCATACTAGAGCAGGGAAAAAATCTATGTTCAAAAGAAGATCTTGCCAAACTGGATCCATTTCTTCACCTCACACCAGCCCTGCAGGGCCACAGCACCAGTAACCTTTGAAACCCCTGTGAGAATTGGAAGGGTTTATTTGGTTCAGAGCACACAGTGCAGGAGGGAAAGAGGCAGGAATTGCAGAGTGTGAAGGTAATGTTTTACCTGGCCAACACAGCCCAGATTTGTTCAGAACTAGGTTTACTGGAAAGCTCACAAACCTTTCAACAAGCCTGGCACAAATGACCTGACAAGCCTGGCCTAAGGTCAGACACAGCAGAACCTGCACTGCCCTCCCTGCTCTGGGTTACTGGAGGATCAGCCAGCCTTGGACTGGCACTGCTTGACTTAAAGCAGGGTTTAATTGGCAGTTAAACACCTTTATAGAAGAGGAGACAATTATAGCAATCAGGACAAAGAAAAGGTTTCCCTCTGAGGTGGCACAGCTGGTGCCCTCAGCACCAGTCAGGTGAAGATTCTGGGCCAAAACCCAAGCACTGGTCACAGTGCTGAGGGTACCTGGCAGCTCAGACAGGTAAGGGATGTGTCTGAAATAAGAGACTGATGTGCTTGAGAAGCCTCATTTTGACATTCTCTTTCCATGCCTGTCCTGCTAAAGTTTGGTTTTTTGGTTTTTTTTTTTTTGGGTTTTTTTGTTTTTGTTTTATTATTATTACAGTTCTTCACTGCCTCTCTCAAACAAATGGCAGGAAAGACAAATATCCAAGCTGGTACCTGGAACCAGAAAAGATTCCAAATGGCAGTGATAGAAATGAATGTTCTCACATCCTTCAGCACAGATAGCAAGGAAACCTAAGCAAACTGCTCCCATTACTGTCACCCTGTCAAGGCCAGACTCCACTGGTCAAGCTGGAAACACATTATTTGCACTGACAAATAGTGAGCTTGTGCAGTACGTTTCTCTGAAATCACCAGCATGATTCACAACAGCTTCACAGTCTGGCCTCAGAAGATCAGTTGAAATGGCCTGTCCTATCCTTAATGTCTTCTGCAGCCTCTGTAAAAAAATAACTACTGGGAAATGGCCTTCCCAGCTGTACAAATACCTCCAATCTACTCTGACCTTCACTGAAATCTTCCTCTCAGGGAAGGAAAATTATATATTTTAATTTTTTTCTAATGTTCTGGTTTATTGTTTTTGCTCCTTCTCATGCAATATAATTAAAATGATGTCCTCAGAGTTGGAGGATACTTACAATAAACAGCTTCTGTGGAAGCTGAACAACTCAGCTATGGTGCTTAATCAACTGGAGATGATGTTTATTGCTGCATATGCTCTGCTGCTGTGAAAACTAGCCCTTAAATACTCAGTTTCTAAACAAGAGAAAATAAAAATCCAATAAGAACAAGTTAAGGTCCTTGACACACTGTAGGGAAGTGAAGGCAAGAAAGAAGGATTGTCTGTTGCACAATAGGAATGGGCTTAGGTCAGCTAATGCATTGTAAAATGAATTACTAGTGATAGATGAACCACAGGACACATAAAATACTGATTTTCTTCCAATAAGTGCTCATGTATAGAGTTCCTTAAAGCTGCAAATTTCACTCTTATTCAGCTCTCCCAGCCTGGATGCTCCAGAGCTTAGATAAAAACCTGTGGGCTGCAACATAGCTCATGTTGCACCTCCTCAAGAGAGCTATTCCAGGGGCTGAAGAACACATTTAAAATAAACACCAAGGGCAAAAGAGCAGCTGTTAGCAGCAGTGATAAATAATTGGGAAATATGCTGAGGGCCAAATGTTCAAGAGCCCTCAAGTACAAAAGGAACCTGTCACTGTAATGAGCCTCACACTTTGCAACAAGAAAAGAAGTCAGGGAAGGAGCTGATGCCCAGTTTTGCCTCAAGTGTAAAGAACCATTTGACTCTAAACCCTCTGGGGTCCTTCCTATTGTGTACAAATAATCCAGTGTAATTTCCTGAGCTCCTTGGATTAGTCAGGATTATACAAACTCATCAGTGCTCCTGTGCTGTTCAGCCTGCAGATCATGCACAGCCTCATGCGCTGGGGAGGAACGGGGCAGGAAGGGGGGCAGTGAAGGGAGCAGAGAGCTGGGGAGCTGCCACCCACCAGCACGGGGTGTCCCTCTCACAGGGACCCTCTGAGCCATTCAATCAAAGAGTGTCTGAATCAGTAGCTCAGTTCTGAGCACGCCAAGACTGCCTGGAAAAATCCTGCAAGGCTCATCTGATCCACCAGTCCAGCAAGGCTCCTATGTAACCAGCCAATTTTTACTGTTTGTATCATTCCAGTTTTTATTTCTCCCCTCTTATATATTTCTGTAGGAGCCCTTTAGCTGGATAAATTACATTATTAACAGCACTAACAGCAACAAAGTGAGTGATTGGTAGGAATTTCATTTGGCATGCTAGAAATTACAGTTAGAGATGCGTTTTAAATGTTGATAAATACAAGCAAAAGACTTCTGCTTCACTGGAGAAATAGATTCTTTCATTGCCTCCTCTTGTGACTGAGAGTCAAATATTGCAAAATTATTTCTCTCTGCAATTTGCAGCCCAGTCCATGCACCTTGTCTCTTCCTTCAGCTTTCAAATGCAAGCATAAAGCTTTTCTACTTCGACTTATTTCACCTCTACTAAGCTCCTAGATATAGTGACCCTCTGTAAATCCTCTGGAGTAAATTTTTCTGCATTAGAAAAATATAATACAAAGCAAAGAAGAACATTTGATACCTTTGGATACCAGAGAGAAATCAAGTTATTTATCTAGCACAAAACAAGCACCTGGTTAAGGACTGCCTGTTGTAAGGCAGCAATATAAACCTGCCAGAAGAATCAAAGCACTAATCATCAAATTTGATTTTCCTTAGGTGTGTGAAGGAACCAGTGCAGTCCTCCAAAAACCATACCAAAAAAAATAGTGGAATATTCCTATGGACTCAGGCATTAAGGACAAGTAACAGGTCTGTAGTAGGAGCACACAAAGACACCCCTTATCTTCTTTCTACTTTCTATTTCTTATAAGATAAATTAAGATAGGTGAAAAAACCTGCTTGAGACCAAAACTCAGCACTCACATAGGTGAAAAGTATCTGTATAACATGAAAAAAAACAACAGCATCAAACCGTCTACAGTTTTTTTACTAAACCACCTAAATATGGCAGAAAATGGTTTTTCTTTGTTTTCTTTTTTTCTTTATTTTTTTTCAGAATTCATTAAAATCCTCTTTGTGTCCTGTCATAGTTAAGGTTCTCTAAGTCAGGAAATGTATAGGCAGGCAGGATTTTGGGACAGACACCTCTAAGACAGAGAGAAAAGCGAGCTCCCAGACAGCATTTTCTGAACTTGTCAGCAGAAACATTTGCAGCGGAAATTTTATTTCAAGAGCTGTCTGCATTCAATTAGGGAACAGAGGCAGAGCTGTGGGAGCCCAGGCCAGGAACACAGCCCAGTATTTTCGGCAATAAGTAGACAATGAGGCAGACTCGAGCACCAACACAGTAAACAGTTTGTGAACCACATCAGGCACAAATAATCACAAGGGCAACGTGACTGTGGATAAATCATGACTGAAAGCTTGCACCAACAGCAAGGCAGAGATCTCTGCTCCTGCAAAATAACAGCTAGGAAGTCTCACTGGAACCACAGAAATAATTTCTTCTCTCCCAAGCATCCTTGTCCTGCCAACCCAAACAAGTTCCCTGCTGCATATTATTTAACCTGGGAGTGCCAAAGGCTGTAAGGAATGGTTCTCTGACTCCCATCCATCAGATCATATAGGCACAGGAATGTATTAAACCAATTTGAGTAATCTCAGGGGACTGGTCCATCAGAACCTCAAGACTGAACCTCCTCTGAGTTTTTATTTTGAGTCACACCCTGGTCCTGGTAGATGGAGCTGGAAACACCCAGCAGCTCTGATACTGGGTTTTCATTGCTTTATTCAGACATCAAAACTCCCTGACAAATCTGAAGTGCTGCCTTCCCAAACAAAATCCCTGCCACCAGATTCCTGTGCTGTAATCCCCTGGGATGCCCATCACAAGTAAAAATCCATTCCAAGGATTTTCACTGGGACATGAAAGTGTTTCCTCAAACTCACCCCTTGCTCCTTCACCTCCAGGCAGGCACTGAAGAGCTCTGAGCAGGAAATGAAAGGAGAACTTTCGCATGGAATGAAAGGAGAAAAATACGTAAAGGCCTGATGATTCTCTCTGAGGAAGAGTCACATAGGGAAACAAAGGACATGAAATAATAGAGAAGAGAGGGGAAATTATAAGAGAAAAAGGCTTTATGATCCTAATAACAAAAGTTCATAATCCATCCAGTCTTTTGTTCTGGCTCAGAAGGACATTTCCCCTGAGGGACATCCATCAGGAAAAAAGAGATGCAGAAACAGAAAGCAAGAGGGAAAATTATTGAAGAACAAGGAAAGCAAAACCTCCTTTTGGTCTGCAGTTTTCCATAGAATACACTTCCCAAGCTTGTTACTAATTGTCATAGTATCAGCAAGCATTTTTGAAAATATTTTTCAGTGAACAGCAGACTCTTTTCTGACAAATCTTCTGCAAATCCTATGGGTTCTGCAGGATTCCCATGGTCACCAAGCTACTGTAAACCTTGGCATTCCCTCACTCAGTCTCCATGGGGAATTTAGTATTCACCTGCATCTCTCCAGCAAACTAATGGCAAAGCTTTCCAGCAAGGATGGGGGCAAAGCTACTCAACTTTCCAACTTTGGTATATTTTCTTCAGGCAAGTGGATGGCAGTTCTGTAGCTGCTGGAGTTTTTGGCCAAAGGCTTGAAAAATTACATCAGCGGTAACCAACAAAAGGTCCTGCATGTCTGGAAGGTTTATAAGCAATTCACAGACTTTGCACACAACTGCTCTACTCAGCCTTTCCTCTCCCTCTTGTCTCTTTCAAACTGCTTTAGCTCAGTTCCTCAGTTCCTCAAAACTGCACTGAAAGGTGCCTTCTCAAGGCTTTTTCATGAGAGCTGATTTCCCTAAAGATTTCTCCAGTGAAAGCCAGACACTCCCCTCTGAGCATCCTGCCCAGTTCCATTGACAGTGAGGACAACCCACCTCCCACACCCTGCTGCTGGCAGGAGCCCTGAGAATCAACTGAGTGTGCAGTCAGATGGATTTGAAAGGGAAAGGGCTGCTGTACAAGCCAACACCATTGGCCAGTAGCCACAGCTAGCTGAAGCACACCAGTGCTGCCTGTATTGCTGAGTGATCCTCTGTTTATCCTCAGGGCCATGGGAAGCTGAAGAGGCCAAGAAGTGAAATGACCTAAGACAGCCATGCTTGGATCTTTTTGTCATTACTGGCTTTTCCATATTGGCTTTTGTTCAGGTGCACAGGATGGAAAGGTTTGAAGAGACACGGACAAAATGAAATTAATTTTCTCAATGAAAGCCTGGCTCTGTTGAAGTTGCTGGGAATTTTGAAATTAAATTAATTGGGACCAGGATTTTCCTTTTCAATTTCAAACATAAGCCAGTTATGTCAGTGTGTCTTCTGCATTCTCTTCAGTGTGTCTAAAGATGGACAAGCCAGTGCAAGATTTAATGCTTGGTTCAAATAGACAGACACATATTACTCCTGACTCAAAATAGTATAAACTTAATGGAAATTGCATTAAAAGATAAAATTCTACAATAGGGATATTAATTTGTTGTTTAAAAATGCCAGTGCAAAGCTGTGCACAAGTTCTGACTGCTTATTAAATTTTAATTAAATTATGCTACTTAAAATGCTGCCTCAAGGGCACTGCTGGGGCTTCTAGCCCTCCAAAATTCCTGCCTTCAGCCCCACCTGCTCTCATCAGTGTTCAACCAGAAATCAGCCACTGATGCAGTTCTAGTAAAGACCACAACACATGATGAACACATTCTGATTTGTGATTGCAGCTAAAATGAGAGTATTATGGGCTGTTAAGCCTTGTTAATTTTCTCAGGATGCTGAAGAAAGGAGAGAAGGGAGGTCAGATTTCTCAGATGACTCTGTCTCCCAGGAAATAAGAGTACAGCATCCTCTGTGGTCCCTGCAAGTGCAGTGTGCAGTCCAGGTCTGCATTCCTGCATCCAAAGCTCCAACAGTCCAGCTGTCTAGAGGGCACCAGCTGACATCTTCTCCCACTGATGAGCCACTTCAGTACTTTACTTCAATATTCAGTGTGTGGATTCACTAATGATGATGGCCAGAATCATCTGGGACTTAGACTGAGCCCTAAAAAACAGGATCATCTCACTAATATAATCACCCAATTTCAGCTCAAGCCTTTCTTCTCAACCTGGCAGTCAGAAAGAGCCCCTGTATCTCCATCCAGAAGGATCACATCCAGAAGAATCATGTTGGAGTGGGAACATGCCCATGGCATTGATTTTCTCCTTCCCACAATGCACTTGCTCAGATCCTCTGATCCAACTAAATTTAACAAATGCTTCAGGGCACAACTGGTGCCAGCAAAAGAGGCCCATCAGCTATAAATGTTCTTGGGAATTCACACTCCTTATTCACTAATTGCACAGCTGGATCCAACCCAGAGATGTTCCCACCACAACTCAGAGAGCCAGTAAAGCACATGCCTGATGCTTTTCCAAGTGGATTTTGGATGCATGGTCCATGGTTTCCCAAGACATGGTGGTGAAAGAAAAGTCTGCCTGGTTTTGGTACCAGCACTCGCTGGTTTTATGAGAGAATGAGCAGGATGAGGAGCAGGGGGAGGGAGAGATGGACTGGCTGGTTGGAGCCAGGGTCAGGAGCATCCACAGCTGGACAAGCTCCTCTCCCAGCTTCACTCTCCAACAGCAGCACAATCTGCCTTGTGCATTTGACACAGCTTTGTTCCAAGCTGACTCTCCTTCAATGGATTCATCTTCAGCTCTGTTTTCTAGTCCCTTGCCTGTGTCTACAGGTGCTTGTATCATAGAGGCTGGATAAATTCCCTGCTTACAGAACTGCAAACGTGAGTATCAGGTAAATTAGTGAATTGGCTCTACATGAGCCAACTAATCAAACATATACTGAGGTTTTAGAAAGGCAACATCATGCTAAGGATTCCAAGATGAGACCTGAACTATTTTCTGTTGGCAAAATTTCTTAAGACTGAGGATATTTTTTTCCACAGAATGAGAATGTCAGTAACGTTAGAAAAAGAAAAATCTAAGAAGCCATTCAATGGACTGTAATGAAGAGGAGCCAAGTGCAATCACTGTGATTGCACAAACTCCATCTTTGTCTCCTCAGAAAGAGCATTTAGAGATGAAAATATACACGAGGATACATATTTTTATCTATGGAGAAAAGCACAGCTCTACACAGCCACAAAACAAACAGAGCATTGAATCTCTACCTGAGAATGCAACACCACACCCAACTGCAAGCTCATGGGTTTGCTGCCAAAATTGCTTCACGTGTTCTGTTGTCTTTGCAGAGCAGGAAGGAGGGAATGGTGTTGCTAGAGCAGCACAGACTGCTGCTTTTGGGAGCCCTGTTCTCCCAGAGAATCCATGCAACAGCAAATGGAGAGCAGGAATGAAAGGAAAACCCATAAAACACTGTGCTCACAGGGGTCTTAGACTTGTCCTCAAAAGTGCAAAAGCTGGGCCTGCAATGTGTGTGCTGTGTATGAGGGAGGACTTCTCACAGCAGTCACCTTCAGCTTTTCTTCAGCAAGGGGACACAAACCTCTGCTGAAAGATATTTTTTAAAACCAGAAAGACTGTAAAAATGGCAGCAGGGGAAGGCTGCAAGAGGTGTGCAAGAAAAGGAATTTGTACAGGCTCAGGGTACATTTTGTCTGCTTTAGACCTTTCCAAAAAAGGAGAACAAGACATTAATCTAATTTATTCAGCCAGTTATATGAGGTTTATGCCTTCTTCATATCACCAGTCTGGCATAAAGCAACTAGAAGTGCACAGGTAAATCAATCCCATAATTTCCATTTTAGCTTTAACAAGTGATTTTACTGTTTCTAGGTGCTAAACATGTGTATCTGATGACTGCAATAGACATTATGCAGCGATGCATCCTGAATAGATGTATGAATATTAAAGGTTGCTCTGTTCTGACAGCTCACTCTGGAGTTTGCCTTATGCTGCCTGAGATTTTCAGTTCTTCTTAAATGTAACTTGCATATCACTGTAAACTCTCTCCCTCCTTTTGACAGGGTGCCCTTGCAGATGGTAATTTCCTTAGCAGGGAATAGGAGACTCACAATTCAACTTGGATTGGGAATCCTGTGGCAAGACATTTTTCAGAACATAAATATGTATCACCAGATCTAGAGCTGAGGCCTCGTTCTTGTGGTATGTAGTGAAAAATATGGGTGAGTATAGTGATGTCTTCTTGGCCAAAGGAGTGTGAAACTGGTACCAAGGAAGCTGAAATCATGGGTATTCAGGAGTCCAGCACAGAGAGATACCATTGGCAGAGAAAATACAAAACAGTGACAGAAAAGAACCTGCTGTGGTGTTCTCTAGGCAATATCATAACACTCACAGTGGGTGGAATAGCCAAAGCAAGTAACTCAATGAAATGAACTATAAAATAACATTAATTTTATCTGTACACAGTGCAGATCTCAAACAGTGGACTCATCTGACTCCAGACTGCAAGAAAATTCCACTTGGATCTCATGTCTGGCATTTGCTGTCTTCCAAATTCCTTCAGAGAGCATTTCTTTCTTATTATTCTGCCAATTCTCCTGGGGAATCACCACACCCCCAGTCTACCACAGTGTTTCATGGACAGCACAGCCTGCAAACCACAGCTGTCTTCTCTCCACAGCCCTCCAAACAACACGTTGTTCTTTGATTCAAGTTACAAATGCTCCCAGTTTACCTCATATTGGGATGTATACAGGGAAATAAAGTCAACATCACACAATGCATAGCTGCACATGGTGAGACAATGCTCTGCTCTTATTTTACCGCCAAGTCTGAGCATAGATGGATGTATTCAATAAATTAATGAACTAGAAGAGATGAGAGGAGGTACAGAGGAGAGCTCAGCCTCTGCCAGCTCATTTCTCGTGCACCACCTGCAGCTCTCCCCATGGCACAGACAAATTGTCCTGAGAGGAGATCCCATCCAGAGCCACCCTCTCCAGCATTCCTCCAGATTTGGCAGCAAATCTGCTCTCCACATGACAATTAAATCCTTTTAGATCATTTTAGAAGAGAGCAGAGACATGGATAGAGATGAACATGGGCTGCTGCTTGCCCTGTGATGTAGCTATGGAGATCTGCATTGTAACAGGATGGAAAAGGCTTGTGACAAAATAACCCTGACATGCCATTAAGGCAATATCCAGGCTCCTTGTTTTTTGCTGGAAGTCAGTTCACCCCCTGCTTAAGCATGACTCTCTTCTCTGGGTCACTGACTGAAGAATTCCTGCCTGGGAGTTAAACATGTAATGCTTTTCCACAGGTGATAGAGGAAACTGGGTGGGGAAATCCTGTGTTGAACCCACAAGATGCAGGTGTCTCACGGCTAGAGATGCTTTTGAAAATGCTGGTCTACACCCAGAGAGACTTTCTTAATGATTTTAATCTCTTTCCCTTTTGTTGGAACAGATGTGGAACAGCAAAGGAAACAGAAGCTGGAAAGCCTCCAAATGGGAAGCTTTTGTAGGTTTATGACCAGATAGAATAAGGAATCCCTCCAGAGGTAGAAGTAGAGAACTGGAGAAGGGGCAGGGAACTTGGTGGAGCCAGGAGAGGAGCAAATGAGGATGTAAAAAGAGCAGAAGTCTGGAGAACAACTCAGAGACCAGAGACCTGCATCTATAACATTTTTCATCGCTTGGTTTAAATACAGTGTCTTGAGTCACCAAGACCCGTATAGCAGAAACTGAGTGCAAGACAGCACCAGACAGGTTGAAGAGCAGGAAGGCTTTGTTTGGACTAAAGGTAGGGCAGTTTAACCCCGGAAAATCAGGTGAGTTGGGACTGGAGGTTAAGCTACAACCCCTGGAGAATACATCATACAGATGTCACAGCAGAATACTCCCAATGGATGGGGCTTCTTGCAGACTGAGAGAAGGATCACTGCACAGCACAGATTTGGGGGAAGCAGGTTAATAAGGGAAGCAATCTGTTCTTTGTCTGGATTGATAATTCTTCAGCATCTGAGTGTGCTGCTGCTTGGGGAGGATGCAGCTCCCAGGGAGCTGAAGCTTTGCCCAGAGCTTCCTTCCAGCTTTAGGAGGAAAGGCTTGCTTGCATGATTTGCAGAAGAGAATGGCAGCGGCACAGCTGCCCCAGGACATTGCACTGCAGATGTTTGTCCGTGTCCTGCAAAGTGCTGCGGCCAATCCCCCCAGCTCCCCTGTCTGCCGTGTCCCCTGGTGCCCTGTGACGGGGCAGAGAACGCCCTGGAGCTGCTCAGCACCGCTCGGGCAGCATTCCCGGGCACATCCCATCCCTCAGGCACCTTCCCCAGCTGCAGCAGCGCTCAGCACCAGCCCGGAGGCAGCTGCTGCCGCAGAGAGCCCGACAAACCCTGCTCCAAGGGCACCCGGGCTTTCCCCAGTCCTTTGGCTTTCTGGTCATCTAGGATTTACATCACCTAGTGAAGCTCTTCAGAGCACGGTTTGCAATTGTTTCCTAGGTTGAAAATAGATCTCAAAGCATTGTTGGACTTTCCAACTCAGCCACGCCAGAGCAGCACTTCAATAGTTGCTATTAAAACCCTAAATCCAGCCTCAGATCTTGTCCTGGAACCATTCTCTGAATCCTATCTGTGTCCAGAATAGCCACTTGCACAAACACACAAAATTTACAGGACTCTATTGAGAATGCTGATCCAATCCTTGACTTGGGGACATGAGGCTAAATTTCATCCTTGCTCAGGAGGAGCTGCATCAGCCTTTCATCTCCTCCCCTAATTTGACAAAAGGTCAAGCAAAGGGCCATGAAATACTGCATTTTGCTCCACAGCACACAGCAGAAAATGCAAGAGCCAAGCTTTTGCCAGCCTCCTAATGAGGAGGAACATTATTGCAAAGCATTAAGTTCCAAGCAACAAAGTATAGGCATTCCTATAGATTCCTATAGGCTTCAGCAAGCCATGATACAAAAAATATTAAATATTAAAAGGTTATGAAAGAAGTAATGAAACCCTTCCACCTCATCCCTCACCCACAGATGTTATCTTTTTAGGAGATTATCAATGGCTGGCTGATAAACCACCAGTTTTCAGACTTTGACTGTGGTTAATCAACAACTAGAAAAGGGAAAACTGCCAGGATATAGATTCAGTTTCTCAGAAGAGTTTGCTGTCAATGAGGCTGAAAGCAATGTAAAACAAAAACTTCCCCTTAAAAGTGATGGAAACATCTGTCTTTCCGCATTATAAGAGACAAACGAGTCTGCCTCCTCCCTTTGGATGTGTATCTGTGGAGCACTCGGCTTCACTGCCCCAGCAAAGCAGATGATCAGTTAAACATTGCTGTCTGAAGCCTTCTCCACACTTTATTGAGAGAAGGAGCAATTTTCATTGAGGGGGAGAAGACACAAAAGGAGGTTAATGAACAACCCAAGGCATTACAGACAGTCTGTGGTGCAGCAGAGAGCTCCAGGCTGCTCAGCCCTGCAGTGTGAGGACCAGGAGAGACCCGTCTGCCTCCTCACTGGAGAGGGACTGGCCACATTTCCCCACGGCAAACCTGCAAACAGCCAGTGCTCTGTAAACAAAGGGAGGGAAAAGATGCCAAGATGCTCCTTCAGGTGAGAGAGGCTGACCAACCACACTGTGCTTTCCCTGCTGGAGGCAGTGGTGGGCTGAAGGAAGCAAATGTCTTCTCCATCCTAAGCATTGGATTTGTCCCTAGGGTGCTGGCATGCAATCCCTGTCACTCTGCCAAGGACCCTCCCTCCTGCTCAATCCAGGGGGATAGGAAGCTCCCAGGCAAATCTAAGAGAGATTTGCCTGTGGTACTACCAGGGATCCACCTTCTTTACCCTGAGGGAATTTTCAGTCTTTTCAGGCAAAGCCACCAGTACAAAATTCCCAAGATGAGCTCCACAGTGTATTTAAAATTTTGGTTCTCAGTAAAGTGTAAGAAATGGCAGCCTATCTTCTCTGAGCTCGTGGCACTGTCTCTCTAGAGAAGAGCATGAATTTCCAGAGATATTATGAGTAAATCCATTAATTGTTTCAGAAGCTGGAATTAATTAAAATACAGCCCTTAAAAGAAATTTAGCGTCTGCATGTGCTCTCTTTGTTCTGGATGATCTTAGGAGTGAAATAACAGACTCCACAGATTTTCCATGTAATGAACCTTAATTGGAATCTTTTACTTTAGAAGAAAACCTGTAATTAAGGCAGGTTATTAATGATTATATACCTAATTATAATAACTAGATAAGCTATCATTAGACTCAAGCTAACTTTTCTGGGAGGGTCTGAGATATGAGAGGCAACCCAGGAGTGATCACAGCATCCCTGTGAGCTCTGCAAGCACAGCTCTGCTGCAGAGGGGAGCAGGCTGCAATGATCACTCCTGGGTGATGTGTACCCATCTGGCAGTGCTGCTCCTCACCGTGGGCACCTCTGGATTCCCTCTTCTCCCTGGAGATGTGGTGCTTCCCCCCATGATTTTGGTAGCTGCAGTTCAAACCCTCCCCGGCTCTCTTCAGGAGAGTATTTTAGGCTGGTATTGAAACCCCTGTAATTCCCATGGACACACAAATGGACCATGGAGTGTCACTTGGAGTTTTCCACTTTTTGTTTTTTCTTGTTGAGTCACCTCGTTTAACAAAGTTTTGTGAATCCTTTGTTAAGGTTGGCATCCCACATTTGTGCTCTGCTGAGAGGAGAGGTTAGGACAGGTCACAGGGTTCCTCCCCAGAGGAAGCTCAAAGATGGGAGTGAATTTATGAAAACGTCTCTGGAAACAGAGTCAGGATGAGGCAGCTCTGCAGCAGCACTTGGAGGGGACAGTGGAACCAGTGCTTTGTGATGGCCCAGGGAAACAGAAGATATATGTATGGCTTCCCTGCAACTAAAGCAAACAACCAAACCCTGAACTTAAAATTCAGAGCAGGTAAATTCTTCAGCAGTGGTAGAATATAAAAATCTTATTCCCTTCAGGGGATTTTTCTCATTTTAAGCACAAGCAAACAAATTTAACAAAAACTTTTCAGTTAAATCTTAGGACAGATCCCCAAACCTCAGAGTACCTGTCTGATTTTCCATTTAACAGTGGCAGTGAACAAAGCACCCACAAGAAGAATAGGCAAATAGCAGATAAAAGAACACCTTTTTGAGTAGTCCTGGGCCATGGCAGAGGAGATGCTGCAGCTGCATCTGACCTGAGAGTCCACAGCGTACTGGAACCTCACGTCACTCCAGGCTGAATTATGGCTAAGTATGGGCAACTATTAATCTCTTTGGGAGCTCCTTTTTTGGTCAGTACTTCATGAAAACAGTAGCCAATTTTTTTAATCTGACTTTTGAAGTTTGCATCCCTAACTTAGGTTACAGAGTCCCTGTATGGAACAGTTCAGTTCCAGGGTTCACTGTGTTGCATTTACAACCAACCAGATGGAGAGAGCCTTGCTGGGATAAAGCTCTGTCCTTTTCCCAGATGGACTTTGCTCCCCTCCTGCCTCACACTCCACTCCCCAGTGCAAAAAAAGCACCCGGAGGGGATGATCAGGAGTCCCTTAAAAACGGCCCCCTAAAACTTTAGTGAGGGCACACCCTGAAAGGGCTTTTTCAAGGTAAATCGGCCTCAGGTCTCTTGGTCTCCAGTATTAAAGAGCTGTGAAACGTAAAGAAAATAATTTTTCCCTCAGGAAATATGGGGTAATTTATGCAGGCTGCTCTGTATTGAAACAGCAGTATTGTGGGCTTAGGCAAACATCCAGTGAGCAGCAGCAGCACACACAGAACAGTTTATTACCATGTCTCTCTGGATCCTGAAAATCTGCCATACATTTCCAACAGGCCTCAGCAAACACCTTCATTAAATGGATGGGAAAAGTCACACATCACTCGATGTGCTTTGGTCCTGGCTTGCAGGACCTCTTTTCTGCCAAAGCAGAGCATCATTTTCTACAGCAGCTCTAGTGCACAAGACAGCCTGCAGGTTTCTGTGACAGCTGCAGACACTGTTACAGGCTCAGCCATAAAGCACACAGCCCTAGGCTGTGTAGTCAGGGTTAGCCAGGGTACAAAAATGCTTTTTTCCTTGCTAACAAACAGCAGAAAAACTGTAACAGCCTGCCTGCCTGGCCATGTGTGGCCACAGGGGCTGCAGGCTGAGCCCCAGAATCCAAAGCAGGTGAAGTCAGTAGTTGCTTTCACAGCCAGATTACACCCAGAGGGATTCTATCAAAGTCCAAGTCTGTGCCTCCCCAGTGCAGAACACTCAGCCATGGCTTTTCCTCATCCTTCTTGTCTTCTTTAGTTCACCTGGACTCCTGCAGTGTCTGAGGTGGAGAAGGAAAAAGCATGTGACAAAAACATGAGCTGCCTCTACAGGCCTCAGCATTCAGATCCCAATCAGGACCTGGATGAAATAAATTTGAAGCACGTCACTGGCACTTGACCTCAGCCCACAGAGGGTGAGGACCTGCCTTCAGGATTTGCTGAGGAGGGGGTTTCAGCAGGAGCCTCGAGGTGAGTGATGCTCTCCTGTCTGTAACAGCTTCTCTTACATCCCATTTTCATAGGCATGTCTCTGCTGCATAAACACCCCTATAAACCAGCCTCAGAGATAAAGCTTCCTTCCTCAGGTGCTTTCATCATTCCCAATCTCTTTAGGAAAAGCATGAAGGATTCATTTTACACATCAATTTGGATTACATTCTCCTTTTATCAGCATCTTTTCCTTAATGACTTTGGCCATTCACTTTGCAGGTCTGCTCAGGTGACTGAGCTTTCCTCACTGAAAACTTCAAAACATTGTTGAGAGGAAGGGAAAAATCACAAGTTATGTCTGCTGGACTATTGCAAGGGAGTCATCAATTATGCAGGTTTTGGAATATGTTACACTACCCACAGCTGTTTGATAGCTGGGTGATCTGATTTATGGGAACAGCCAAGATTCAATTACTGATTTCCCATAAATTATCTATACAGCCCTTTCATCCTATGCCAGGTTATGAAGGGCTCTGATGAACAGAGGGGACCAAAGACAGGGTTCTCTGACCATGAAACAAACTGGGATTTTCAAAGAGAAATCAAAAGGAAAGAAACAACAAGTGAAGTAGCGCCTGTGGGAGGTGTCAGACTTCAGATTCATGAAATTGGACTGTCATTTCCAGGCAGGAGCAGGAACATTTAGTACAGATACCCTGATCAAGTCAGTCTTCAGACTATCTGTCTATTTGTCCTTGACTCCTTATCATGTGCTGTGGGAGAGGCAGATATGGCTGGAAGGAAATAGCACTCTTTGCTGCATCTTGCAAACCTGTAAATATTATTGACAGGAATCATTTAATAAGCACCTGGGAAATTTTAGGTACAAGAACTGACTTTAGCAAGGGTTTTTTCCAGAATAGAGAAAGCACAGCTGGCCCTTAGGAATAACAACACCAATTTAAGAGAGGCTAGCATTGCAGAGGAGTGAAACAACTGTCAATCTCGTATGAGGCAATACTGACCATAAAATCCCAGCATATCTGAGGTTTAGGAAGCATTTGGGAATCTCACTCAGAAACTGCAAATTAAATGTGAACAAAGGGGAAAGGAATTGCAGGAGCAAATCTTCTTCTTCTTCTTCTTGTCACCCCACTGAGCCAATGGTTCTGGCCAAGGCTCTTTCCTCTCAGCTGCTCAAGGACACCACAGTGTTGCTGTTTACATTTATTTTCTCTTTGACTTTTCCAGTCAGCCTGAAAGGCAGCAAGCCTGATCTCTGGCATGGCACCACCTTCGTTATCACCACTCTCATTTCAAATCTGAGGTTTGTAACCTGGTCCATGGCAGCTGAAAGGAGAAAACTGTCTAATTAGAGATTAAATCCATCCAGAGGAGAATAAAACAATCCTTCGACCACACTTTAAAGGACTGAAAGAGGAAATAAACACAGACAAAAGAAAAGTTAAACAGGAAAATCCAGTAGGAATTCTCTGTGCTCTTAGGGGTTATAGGCAATAATCTTTGCCTCCCTCTATAGCTACAGGAGAAACACACTTCTCTCAAGATCAGCACAACTATACATGAAGCCTGGGTTCCTGGGTGGGGCACACTGCTGCATTCCCTAAATTTAGATGCTTGAATTGTCCCTGCTCCCACCATTGACATTTTTCCCACCAAGGAAAAGTCACACTTATTCTCATCTGGAGTACACTGTGCCTAATGTGTTATGGACAGGGAAGGAAGCAGAGCATTGAAAGTACCTTTCATAGGGATTTCAAGTTTTCTAGCTCTCTTCTTTGTTTCCCCTGTATTTGTCTTTTTTCCCCCATTTTTTTTTTATTTTGTACCACTCTGTGCCACCCCCTCCCATTTTCACAAGTGAGTGGGAGGAAAAGGCTGAAGCAAGCAGTTGTTTTTCTGCTTGTTTTAAAATAACAGAGTGAAAATTAATGTGGTTCATTCTTTGTGAAGCAAAAGCTCAGTCTGGGGCAGTGCTATAATGGAGCAGCTGAGGGAAATGGATTCTATTAGCCTGGTTACAATCCCTTTACTTAGGGCTGGTTATTACAGAGCTCTCCCCTTAATTGTGCAGCCTACTGTACACACAAATAACAGGTGAGACCATAATGATGGGTTGTTCCACACCAGAGCACTCAACTGGCAAAGTGATTCTCACAGAAAATTGTCTCTGCTCACCTGAGCAAACCCTGCAAGGTGCTCAGGGAGCCAGGCTGGTGCTCTACACCAGGGATGCAGCAGCCACTCCAGGGATTGCTCTGGGCACTGCAATGGGACAGCCCAGACATCACCAGTGAGGGACAAACCTGCCCCAAAAGAGGCTCTGCTCTCTGGGAAAGGTCACAGAATGTTTAAACTGTGGCAAACTCCCAGCTGTACTCCAGCAGCTTCACCACCACAGGGCCCATGAGGCACAAGCTCGAGAGGGACTTTTGAGCAGTGGTTGGAGTCCCAGCTCTGGGATACAGCCAAGAAGAGAGGCTGGTTCCTCTGCCCCTGTGGTTTTTTGATGCACTTTCTCCACAGGCATTGTCCTGTGGAGCTTTTTACCGACTGAGGAGACCCTGGCCAGCACACCACACCAGGTCCATGGTTTGCTGATCCAGCAGCAGTTCCCCAGGTCTCTCAGAGGAATAGCACAGAGCAGTAGAGCCTTTCCTTGGGGTGACCAGTCCATGGACTGCTTGAATCTCTCTTATTCTCCAGCCCCTTGTTTTCTTCCTGTAAATGTCTGAAATGATTAATTTAAGATTTAAAGACCAAAGTTACTGTAGTGTGCCCAAAATAATAAATGTCTCAGATTTTCAATTACCCTAAATGTAGAAGTGTTGGATCCCATTTCTGTAATGCGTCACACAGAACCATTACCCCACAATCCATTAATTATCACAAGGTCAGCACATTCTCTGGTGTCTCTTCATGACTGCACAATGAACAAGCACTGCCTCTGCTATGGGCAGACTCCAGTTGGGGTGTACAGCCAGACTCTGGCAACCCAAAATGACCAAGAGCACAGTGCTGGGCTTTGGGGATAAACATGTCTGGGTAGAACAGGAGAGGAGGACAAGGGAGACTAAGCTGCCTGTGTAATTTTGAGCCTAAACAACAAACAAAAAACCACACTGCTCTAGGGAGATGTGCAAAAGAGCCTGAATAACACCAAAGAATAGCTCTATAAACAGAAAATGAAAGATTGCTTTCATATACAAAAGATTTCAAGAAATAGGAGGAAGGGAAAAGTAGGAAACAAAATAGCAGGGAATAATGAAAAAGAGAGTTCAGGCCAGGTCTAGTCCCCATCTGTTCATACCTCCCACCATCACAGCCCACATCTGCTGTCACTTATACCATGGTTGGCTCTTGAACATGAAAAAGATTCAAGCTTCTTCCTCAAATTCACCACAGCCCCTCCCACAAGGAAGAATTTACTGGACAAAGGTGGGAAGGAGGCTGGGGAGAGGTAGAGTCTCACTCCAAGCACCAGACATTGCTCCAAACTCTTCCCAGATTTCGGGTGCATCAATCCAGTGAACCAATCCATGCCATTCTCTCCATTTTTGTCCAAGCTTTGTCTGCTTCTGTCTAACCCCATTTCTGCAAGACTCTCAAGACCTTTATGTGGTTCCCCAGGTTCCCCTGCAATATGGCCTTTCTGGCACCTCAGATAATAAAATGCCCATTCTCTGCTCCTGCTCTTGCTTTTCCCACTTTCTCTGAGCTCCCTCCGCCTGGCTTTCATTTTCAAAGATTCTAGAGGTAATATTTTATTGTAATGGGTTTTATGATGATGATGTACAATACCCCTAAGTGCTTCAGTGAAGGAAGAAAGAAAGGTTGTGCTATAAATAAAATTCTCATCTGTGATCAGAGGCACACAGATGATGGATGTGTGGGAGTGACTGCACACACATCCCCACAGGCCAGCCCTGCACTGGCTGGTGGCTGCTCTGGAAGGAGCCAGGGTCACAGGGAAGAGGAGGCCATTTGGCACTGGCTGCCTTCCACAAGGAGTGAGCCAGCTAGTCTGGGAGCCAACAAGTGAGCAGGGAGAACCAGCCACAAACTGGCTGCTTGTGTTGCCTTTTCTGCTGTGGATCAACACCAGTGTTTCTGTTTCTGTGGCACCTTTGAATCTGGGTTAATTAACTCCTGTCCCCCATCTGGGTCTCCTGCCAATTCAAGCTGGTCAATACACAGGCTACTCCTGCTAGAATCATTCCCCAGTGTAACATCTCTCAATATGTCACAGCTGGGTTTGGTTTTTTCTGTTGTTTGTTTGTTTTTTTTATATAGGGTTAACTGGTTTAAAAGATGGAATAAATTCCTACAGCAGAAGAAGGAGAGAGCCAAGAAAGTTTCCAACTCCTGAAATCATTCTCCTTTGAGCTTCACTATGAATGAAGGGAGCCAGGGGAAGATGATGACATGGAGAGGAAACAAAACAAAGCAAAAATAGATATCTAATAAAGAAAAAAGGCACAGAGAAGAACAGAGGAGGGGGGTTATCTATCCTGCAGCTTTACAGGCAGTATTAGCATCTTGTTGCCTAATGAGCCATAGAGGTAATAGACACACCACAAAAATAAAATGGGAGGGAAAAGCTAGCATCAATAACACAGAAAAACAACCACAGAGGCTGCTACTGAGCAAATGTCACTCCTCTCACCTTCTCTGAGCCTTCCCAGTCAGCTGCCCTCCTCCCTTCCCAGATGTTTGTTCTCTCTCTTCTGGCACTTTATCTCTGCAACCATTTGGTTTTCATTATGTCCTGGGGTTTTGAGTTGGCAACAGCCAAGGGGCAGGATTCAAAAACAGCTCTCAGGGGTCCTTTGCAAGTGTTAACATCTCCTCATGGTGCAGAGATATGGTCTGGCCTCACTAAAGTAGGAAGAGAAAAGACCAGAGTGCAAGGACACGGTGAGGTCACCTCTCAGTGTGTCACAGGTGGGATTTCATGCTCAGGAAAAGCAAAAGGACCCAGGCCCATCAGCTTGGCTCAGCACAGCCCTGTTTGGTGAGACAACTTCTGTCTTGAAACCCCTCTGCTTGTTCACAGTAGCACAAACCAAAGCTTACAGAACAGTATCCACCACTCTTAGCAGTTATTTTACTGGCACAGCTTTTCAGCAGGAAGCTGGGGCAATGACAGGAGTGACAGCCAGGCAGAGGGCTGTCACTGCCCCATCTTCTCCCCTCTGCCAGCAACCTGGACATTAAATGCAGTTGATTCTCAGTTAAACTACCTTTGCTTTCTTTTTGGACATAAAAGAATATGTCCTAGCCTGTTTATTCCCCTTCCCTATTTCTTTTTCCTTTCTTAACTCATCAGTCCCTTCTCCTGTCTTCATTTTCATCTGCAGCTCCTGCAGCTGCCTTCAAGGTTTATTCCTTTCCTGTGGGATTATTTGGAAGTTTGCTTGTGCAGGGCGAATAGCATTTCTGTAATAAAGCCTCAGCCACATTCCATTAGTGTCATTTCCATCTGCAGAAGTGAAGTGTCAGCTAATAAAAGGTAGCACAGACCCCTTGGGCAAGATAAAATGAGAGAGCAAGAGACGAGGGGGAAAATCTACCATCAGAGATGGAGAAATGATAAATGTCTTTCCAGAAGCAGGAACACCTGGAGTGGGAAGAAGGGAGCACTGGGAGACAGGGAGGGGAACAAAGAACATTCATATTATCTTTACTAAGAAAGCTTTGTTTTTGGAAGGTCTCATTAACTCAAAAATCCCCTTCTGTCCATCTTCTCCATACACTAAGGGCAATATCCAGCCTGGCTGCACCTCTGCAGGGAGAGGATAATGTGCAGTTATTGTTGGCAAGCAGCAATGACCTGGGTGAGCTGTGGGGGCTGCACAGAAGGGTCCAGCAAGGCAAAGTTCAGCAAGGCAGAGTTCAGCATGGCAGGGTCCAGCATGGCACAGAAAAAACACACTCAGGCCATGTCCAGGTGGCTCTGCTGAGCCTTGTCCCTGCACAGGGATGAGAGCAGACAGGGGTGTCACTGGCTGTGTCTGAGCTGTGACACCCGGAGGCATTTCTGAGACAACTCTGTGTGTCTCAGCCTTTCCCTGACCCCAGTTCAGCCATCCAGCAGGCTCCCCCATCCAGATGATGTCAGGACAAGCCCCTCAGGGTCCATCACAGGGTTCACCTCCCCTGCAGCTCAGGGCCACATTTATGACCCATTTGGTCCCTGTCTGCTCCCATTAATCAGGAGGGAGGTGACTGCAGTGCTGCTGTGGCCTCAGTGCTGTCCACCAGTCCCCACCAGCCCCACATGCTGAGCAGCAAAGCAGGCACATCATCCATCCCTCCAGAGCACCCTTCCCTCTGGACAAGGACAGAAAGGCCCAAATGCCACAAGAGAAAAATAAATAAATCTAAAAAACAAAGTTTAGTTAAAAGGCCCCAGTTTTTTTTTCCCCTGCAACTAGAACTTATCTCCCTGAGCTCAGATGATCTTTGTCTGGACTCAGGCTCCAACTCTGGAGAAGTCTCAGCTCTCTGCTGACTTCATCCATGACATTCAAGATTTCCAGGACCTGATCAGCTACTACTCAGTGCAAAAAGCTCTCAACTCTATTAGAGAAGCACAACCATAAAAGAGGATCTCTGATCAGATTTATGCCAATTTGGCAGCTCTAAATTCCATAATCATGTTAGCACAGGCAAACATGATCCCATGAAATCTCTGGCCATAGCCCAGAGATTTCAGGTCTCCAGCTGGGCCACTGGAGCCATTGGCAGCTGGCAGAGCATGACAACCTTCAGGCTTTCTCATTTCTGTGAGGAGTATGATCAGACTAAGCCCAAAGGTTGTGTTCATGAGGTCTATCTGAGCAGTGCTGTGCACCTCAGCCACAGGTGTTTCTTCTAAAATATGCAATACACATGCATGCACATGTAGTTTTTCCCCAAGTAATGGCCAAACCTTCTTCACTTCTGCCCTCAGAAACAAGACTGTTGCTCAGTTCCTTCCTAAATCTTCCTACCAGCAGCAAGTTACTGTCAATATTTTGGAAAGCAATCATGTCAAACAAAACCATCATATGGGTTAATACAGAAAGCTGCAGTTTTATGGACCTCAGGTCCTCTTAGTTGACCACCCAAAAGTACCTCATGATAAATTAAGGACTTTCCTTTTGATTTTAAATGGAAATAATATCACCTGGCAGCCATGCTCCCCTCCTCATTGCTTGGAGTATATATGGATTTTTCCCTGCATCTGTATAGAAGCATCACCCCCAGGGGCACTGGCAGGGTTTTGAGCCTGTGACAGATCACCGTGTCCCTCCAATTTCCTGGCTAAAAGCTTCCTAAATTCATGTAGCTGAGCACTCCAGGGAGCCAACTGGATAGCAGTTTGTTTAATAAAAGTTGCCTTTATACAAAGATCTAAATCCTATTTTCCAAGAACTGGCAGGGGATTTTCAGGGTGTAATCCACCTGCTGCTGACCCTCCACAGCAAAGAAGCTTCTCATTTGCTGGCTGGAATTTTTTTTCATTGGAGAGCAACACAGGGTTTTTCTGGTGGTGCTGGGAGAGAGGAATGTGGGAGCACCTGAAGATTGCCACAGGCAGAGGAAAAAGGTTGGGCAGTTTGTTCCATGTCTGCTGAACAGCCTGTTATCAAAGACAACAGGATAGGAAAGGGATTGCTGAAGAGGCTGCAATTCTCCGAAATTTTGCTCAGGGAAACGATTACCATGTACAATGTGGAAGTCTGAATCAACAGTCCTCTGAAGGACCTTGGAAAGCCCTTGCAGTTGTTTCAGAAGCAAATTTTCCTGTGATCCTAACACTGCTCAGAGGATCTGAATCACGCTCAAGTAAACCCTGGGGATTCCCACTGTGCTGAGACATCTCCATTCTGATGTGAAAGTGCCACCGTGTCACCCTCCTGCCACAAGGAGCAGTCACCTGGGTGAAAACGAGATGGTATGACAGGAGTGATTAAAGCTTGGAACAAATACCCATCAATGATTCAAAGTATTTGAGGAAGATTTGCTCGTCTCTAGGGCCTAAAAACCATCTTGTGCAAGGCTCCTTTTCCCAGGAAGAAATTCACAGTGGTCCTTTAAGCCTCTGAAACACATGCAATGGATTATTAACAAATGTGAGTGGAAGGGTAGCTCAGTTTAATGTCACCTTTGTATACATACAGGCTTCCATCCTTTCTTCACAGAAAGATTATCTTCCCCACAGATAGATGCTGGAAGTCATCCAAGAATTTAAGAACATTCTTTCATTCACAGGTGTTTTGGAGCTTACAACAGCAGTGCTTATTCTGAAAGATGATGAGAGAGAGAATTGCCTTGGCCCTTCAATCAGCTTTTTCCCATTTCACATCAAATTGCTATCTGATAAATACTCAGTGAAACTGGAATACTAATGCAAACAGAAATGGCTCCAGCAGCCAGAAGAAACACTAATGACACAAATTAAATGGAAAGACACTGAAGCATGCAGTGCTGTCCTGGTGGACAAGCTGAATGTGAGCCAGCAAATGTGCCCCCATGGCAAGGCAGTCAGCAGCACCACAGGCTGTGCCAGCAGGGCAGGGCCACAGCTCCAGGCAGATGTGGTCACTCCCTGTAGTCAGCACCGGTGACACACATCTGGAGTCCTGTGTCAGTGCTGGACTCCCCAGAACAAGGAAGATGTGGATGTACCGGGGGGTGTCCAGCAAAGGGGCAGGAAGGTGCCCAAGGGAATCTGAGTACAAGGGAATGCTGAGGGAGCTGGGCTGGTTTAGCCTGGAGAAGAGAACACTCAGGGAGACCTTATCAATGGGTATTGATAGCTGAGGGAGGAAATACAGATGGCAGGGCCAAACTCTCCTCAGTGGTGCCTGGTGTCAGGAGAAGAAGCAAAGGGCACAAACCAAAATACAGTAAAGGAGCACCTGCCCTGGCTCTTGCCTCCTCCCAAAGCAATATCCCACATGGCAGCAAGATCCTGGCATTGACACTGGAGAAAACATCTCCATTCCTCACCAGACCATTTCCCTGGGCTTCGGGATGAGAAAGTTCCCATTCACCTTGCTCAGACATCCAGGGCACGAGGTTGAATTCACCAAAAAAGCTTCAGCAACAGCAGAGAGGGAGAATATCAGAAAATGCATTTAGCTGCTGACAGCAGCCCAACAAAGGATCACTACAAAGGCATGCAGAGCTTGTGACAGGGATGCACAGAGTCAGTCTGGGACTGAGGGACCTTAGTTACAACAGCAGAGTGGAGAAGTGGAGCTGGAATCTATAGAAGGAGAAGAAATTATGACCTGAGTGAGTGATATCTATTCCAGAGGGACTGAGGAAGGAAAAGAAACTACAAAACTGCTTAAGACTGTATCAAACACACAGAATGAAGACCATGAACTTAAAGATGTGGAAAGGTCATGCCACAAAGGAATAGAGGTGGAAATCAAGAGAGGCAAAAATAAAACAACTGCAGTGGAGAGTGCAATGAGAGAGAGCAGGATAGGAATATTGACAAGTCAAAAATATTGACTCTGTGCTTCCTTAGCCAATAAGGTTGACACCATGGGATCAGGGGAGGATGGAAGAAGTTCAGAGATGCAATTCACTGTTCCCTCTCCTCCAGACAAAGGCCAGGGATAGCTCACACCTATACAAATATTGAAATGACTCTGCAAATCTACACAGTTTTTACTGTTATGAGCTTTTTTAATGGCAAAGAAAGATGGTCTGTGCCACCAAGATTTTCTTTTTTCTCACTTATTCAGCCCCAGCAGAGCCCCACTCAGCCCAGATAAGCCTCAACACCTCTTGCAATCCAAGTGAGTGCCTACATAAAAGAGAGAAAAGGAAGAAGAAACCCATAACATTTTCTTCTTTGGGACAGCTAGATTGTCTTTAAGCCAGTGTTGAGCAAATGACATAAGCTGCCTTTTCCAGCCTGAAAGATGACCTCCTCTTTCCTCTTCATCTATTTCATTAGCTCTAAATTATTCCTGTGGCCAAGACATTTGAAAGCAAATTGCCAAAAAGCTTCAATCACAACCCCAAGCATCTGATTCCCCAACAGGACTCAGTGCCCAGTCTGATTCTCATCAAGACATGACTTAAAGGCACAACATCTTAACCAAGAGCCACTGAGAGGGAGAGGCAGAACGTAAGGCAGGAGATACTTCACATAAAAACCCCAGCAAGACTTAGTACAGTCTAATTTTCTTTCATTCAGGGGACGGTTCCATATTCATCTGGACCCAAAAAATAGACCAAGGAACAGGAAGAAGCAAAGAGGAGATGAGAACACAGATGTCTGCTATCATCCTGTGTCAGCGTCTGTGACAGGACAAAGATTTGGAGAGGGTTTAAGTTGGAGAAAATGCTGCCCCAGTGAATCACAACACTGGGAATATTAATTAGCTACTGTTAAGTTGGCTGTGAGCATGCACAGCTCATGAACACCCAATCTTTTATCATTATCACTGAATCACACACAACCAGCCATCAGAGTCTTCCCAGAGCCAGGCCAGGACTGAATTAGCAGGGCCCCTGGCTGTGGTGACTGAGCTGCCACTGTGGATGTGCTCAGGAGGCTGCAGCAGCCAAGGGGAACCCTCCAGAGCCTGCTCAGAGGGATCACTGCTTCCAGGGGAGCTTCCTGATGCACTAGGTGCAATGGCAGGACTGAGAGGGTGAGAGGAGCCCAGGGTGGAAGAGGGAGAAAGAGATGAGCTTGTGGCTGGACACACTGTGTATTTTCAGGAGAACCAAAGAAGTCAGGAGTGCTGTTGTACCTGCAGGTCAAACCCAGGGGACAGGAACAGAGCTGCAGGCTGGCTTTGACTTGCAGGTGCCCCAGGTTGGAGGTGAGGTAGATTTGCAGATTTGATCAGGAGATCAAAGAGAACTTGGCTGATGCTTTTTTCAGCTAAGGGAAGAGGCATCTCTCTTGTCTGTGACAGTGCACTACATGCTACAGATTCGAGCCTGACTCCAGAACTGCCTCCTCTTCAGAAGAGACAGTCCTGATTTGGACTGCTTTGGGTGAAGGTCAGCTGGCTGTCCCCAGCTCTGGACTGCACAGTGTCAGGATGTGTGTTGTGCTGGGTAGCACATGGATGTTTCTCTACATGGAATCATTAAGGATGAAAGAGACTCCAAGTTCATTGAGTGCAACCTTTGACCAAACCCTGCCATGCCATTAAACCATAATACTCAGTGCCACATCCAGTCATTTCCTAAACACTTCCAGGGATGGTGACTCCTCCACCTCCCTGGACTGTCCATTCCAATGCTCAACCACCTTTCAGTGATGAAATTCTTCCTGATCTTCAACCTGAACGTCTCCTGGCACAGCTTGACATGCTTCAGAAACAGACACGGGATGTTATTAGTGAGTCTGGAGTGGGGTCCCCAAACTTCCAGCTTTTTCTTGTTGTGCTGCTGAGGGCAGCTAGTTGAAAAGGTTTTTTAGCACTTGCTTGGCAGGCAAAGATGGGCTTCAGTTGCCTGTTTACCTCGGCCTGCCCTGCCCCTCTCCTCCCCTTGCTGCCTCATTCTAGCTGGGTCCCAAAGCAGCAGATGTGCTGACACACAAAGAACACGTTTCCCCACCGGCAGGAATCGTGCTGGGCAATGAAAGTTTCCCAGTGGGAGGACCAGAACCTGCCAATTACCTTGGCACACACCACGGGATCAGAGCAGGCAGGTAGAGCAGGGCTGAGCTCTCCTGCCAGCCCTGCTGTCCCCTCGTGCTGCCTGGTAATGAAGTCATGGTAATGAAGTCATTTTGGCCAGCAGGACACGCAGCAGATGGGCTCTGGCACCCAGGGGCTGCTGCTCCAGCCACTCCTCGGCATGAGAACTTATTAAGGTCGGTGTTTTACAAACACAATCAAGGAGGAGAGCCTGAGCGGTGTTATGACAGCAATAAAAGAGTGTTCTGCTTCGTCAGCACTTTGGAAAAATTAGTTTAAACGTCCTCAGTGGCAAACAGCATTTAGTGCTGCTCAGTGCAGGAGAGGGAGGCAGGAAAAAGAGACTACACAGGCTTTTTAAAAATAAAACTCAAAGCGAGTTTGGCACAATGAGTAAATCACAAGCAAGCATCTCCCTACAGCGCCCCGCTGCATGAAACTCCTTCCTGAGATAAATCAGTGCCACATCTAGCCAAATACAAAAGCACTGCCAGCTCTTGCTGCATAATGCACCTTCCTCCCAGATATTGGAATTAGCACCTGCACCTCTTCAGAGAATTGCAGCATCTCACCTTACACTGCACCACCATGTTCTACAGTGCCTGATACCACTGTCTTATCATGCCTATTGTGCACCATTTTTTCCATGCTCTCAAGTCTACACTGCAGTGCAAACTCCATGGTGCAACTTAAAAATCAATTCCAATTACAAAACTTGATTTTCCCTCTGTCCAAAATGTTTTTTTTCCCTAGGTAGACCTTCAAATTCTGATCCAAAATATGTTTTCTCTTCCTTTCCTCTTTCAAAAGTCTGGATCAGGTGATCTACAAATTTGTGTAAGGGTCTAGGGAAACAGAAGACAGGAACAATATGTATCCTCACCACTTTTCTTAAAAATAACCACACAGACAAAAAAACCCCAATAAACTAAATAGCATCACTCAGAAAGAAAAATGCCTCAAGGCTTGAAACTAAGCAGTGTGGCCCCAAAATACCAGTTTGATTTAGCTGGAAAAAAGGGCAGCTGAAACAAAACACAAACAATTATGCATCAGCTCTCCAGAGCATCCTTCCACAGCCACTGATCCAGCTCCCCTTCTGCAGGGAGGAGAAATCATACCCCCCTAATTGACCTCCCTGTACACTCTCCCTGCCAGCCCTTATAAGTTCATGGTCTGCTGTCCCTGGGCTGCTGCTGGGCCAATTTGCATGAGGGAAACTGTAAATGTCACACCAAAACACTCACTGTGGTATTCTCCCAAAGCAAATAAAACTTAGGACTAGCAAGCAGAGAAAATCACACCCACCAAGCAGTCATAAACCAGCCACATTCCAGACACTTTGCAAGTTTTGCTGTCTCACAAATATTTGGTAGATTCAAAGGTTTTTCTTTAAACACAATGTAGTGTTTTCTTTCTTCCCCACTGTGAAGTTAAAAACCTTATGGTACATAGGGTGCTGTCACCCTGATAACACAGGACAAGGGACACCTCCCTCTTGAGGTGGGAAATATAAGGTTCCCCTTCACACTCATGGTAATAAAAGGCTGGAAAGTCCACAAAGAATTATAGATTCAGAATCATAGAATCATTTGGGCTGGAAAAAATCTTCAATTTCATTGAGTCCAGCCATTGATCCAGCACTGCTAAGCCCACCACTAAACCATGTACCCAAGTGTCACATACACATCTTTTAAACCTGAGGTCTCAGCCCTGTGCAGGTGCCTGTCATGCTCTCCAGACCGAAATGGGAGGTTGTCTGGAGGGTAACATAGATGCTTTAGAATCACAATTTGATGGGCTGAACTTGGGGTGGGAGATACCAGCTTTGGATTTGAAGTTTCCAAGGACGGGGGAACCCCTCCTGTCCCTAGGGAGCATCACCTAGTGCACCCCCCAATTAAAAACAATCATATTTTTAATGGAAATTAACCAAAACTTGTCTACATGCAGCTCCATTGCAGGTGAGAGACCAGAGCAAATTCTCCACATCAGACAGAGAAATAAATGATTCCCACTAAAATTGTCATGAACCACTTGCTTCCCCTACAACAGCAGAGGACACCATCTTTCTAGTATTTCCTTTCCTCTCAGCTTAGCTCAACACATTTTCAGAGACTGAAACTCTCTTACTGTGGCTCAAATAATGGAGAATAAGATGGGAAAAACGTATATCAACATGCCCAGTCTCTCCAGCCAGCCAGAAAGAAAGAAGGTGTTTAATATGACCCTGGCAAGGGTCAAAGCTACCTTTGATAAATCATTCATTCTCCTGGCTCCTGGAAGCTGTTCTTCCAGATCAGTGATGTTCTGGGTGAGGTTTACAGAGGATATTTTTCCCCTCTCAGGGCAAGATCACCCAGCTCTGGCAGACACAGCCTGTGATGGCTCCAGCAGCAGAGACAGAGCCAGGGGGTGGATGCTCTGCAAGCCTCAGCCTGGTGGTCTCAGGAGCTGGGACAGTGCAGGGACAAGCTGGAGTGGGGCAGGATGGGTTCCCCCCACCCCTCACCAGAGGGAACTGGTTTCTCTCTGTGTATCTGAGTGAGCCCACAATGTTAAACAGCTTCTCTTCATTTCTTCATCAGTCCTTGTCCTCAAAAAAACCAATTCTCTCTCATATCAGCCTTCCTTGCACTGTTGTCCCAAGGCTCTGTGTGTACCCAAGCTAAAAGCTCCTGAGAGCACACAAAGGCCCAGGATTAGATTTCAGCAAGCAGTGAACTGAGATTGTGATCAAGGTGCTCCACTGTGCGATACCCAGTGCTGGATAAGTGATTCACACAAAACCAGTCCCAAATTACAGCACATATCACAGCTGTGCCATTCTCTGCTTTTATGGTCCTTCCCTCCACAGTATTCTGGTGCTCAAGCTAAAGGAACAGCCCAGATCATAGAAAAGTGAATTTCAAAGTAACTAGATAGGAAAAGAAATAAATAAGAGGGAAATAACGTACATGTGGCCTGGAAGCTGCTCATTGACCTTCCAACCTTTTTTCCAGTGTGTCTGAGGGACCCAAATGTTTGTTTCAGGGGTAAAAAAAAAAAAATAAAGTAAGCAACAACAACAACAACAACAAAAAGATACAAAAAATCAAAACAAACAAAACAAGAAAAAAGAAAAAGAAAAAAACTCCACAAAAACAAAAAACAGGCAAAGCCAAAGAGCAATGAAACTATTCCATTTTGCCCACAACTTCCCAGCATATAAATCTTGACACAAACTCTCTTCATGGAGCTACTGTACTGCCTTCAGCAACCTCCTCACAGCTCTAGAGACATTCAGCTGCACCAGGGCTCTTCCAGCACAGGAGCCTCTGCCAAGGAAAAACAATTTCCTGGTGCCCTTCCTCTCCCTCACTGTCACATTCCAGGCAGAAGTTGTTGCTGTGAGGAAGGAGCTCAGGCAATACCAGACTGGTTCAGCAGCTTGGCACCTCCCACACTGGGCAAACATGACCTGTACTCACTGGGAGAGAGGGGACTCAGAGGTGACCAAAAGAAGACATAACTCCAAAGAGAATTCATGAGATGATGAAACTATAGATGAAACTATTTAGGGCTATGTCAAATGTGGGAAGCAGGTGGGTAAGTGAAGAAGCTTGGGAAAGGTCAAGCCTTGGAGCAATTGAGCAAGGATCTCCTAGCGCAGGGAAGAGCTGATCTGAAACATACTCTTGCCAGAGGCAGCAGGGAAGAAAATCAAGTAAATACTTTTGAAGGAATTGGAGGATGGAATTCATCGCATTTTAAGCATCCAGAAATTAAGTGTGTAACCTGGGCCTGTTATCCAGGCTCTCTCAACAGCAGAGAAAAAAGACTTTTTAGAGGGCAAAGAATCCTGGCTACCAGTGAAAATGCCTGTTAGCATGGATCTAGGAAATGGCTCAGGGATGAGGTGAGGAAAATCCCAACTTTAATCACTGCAGAGCTCCTGAGAAGGTGACAAACATTTGCCAACATGAATTTAATGAGGTGTCTCCTTGGAGTGGCACCTCACCAAGTTTTAACAGAGACTATGTGGATGTGAGTCTGGCCATGTGCCAACTTCAGCTAACCAGCAAAACTCAGCAAAAACAAAACAAAACGGTCTTTATTAGATTTTAAATACCTGGGGGGGTTATTTAAAAAAAAATTTAAAAAATGGAAAAATACAAGGAAAGATGATGAATGCTAATGCAATAAATGAAGAAAATATCTTCGATTCCTTTTTGCCTGGATCTATAGTTATTTTAGAAGGAGATTGGGTTATGAGATAAATTTCATTTATTCCTACTAAAAGAAGAATGCTACATTTTTTTGACAAGTGTTCTTCAATATGCCACCTGGATAGTTCTAGTAACAGGTAATAAAAATGAAATATGATAGGATTTCCAAGAAGATCCTAGCAGTTAACAAGGGAAACAATTTCATAGCTCTTCCTTAGGCAGTGCCCAGATTTCCCAGGGATAACAAGAAAGCTTTAATCAGTCCCTTTGCAAGGTGTGTAGAGGAGGTTTTCAACATGTGGCTTTATACCTGTCCTAGTTGTAGCTGTTACTTAAGAAGCAGCAAAGTAAAATCAGAGCACTTGGCTGGATGAAAACCAACTGCCTGTAGAGCTGAGCAGCAGTGGGGAATGCTGGAGTGGGGGATCACAGAAGGAAAGACAGGGAGAGTTTTATTAGGAGCACCACAGGCTCAGCAGCTGCAGTTGTCCTGGGTCTAATTCTTATTTTACCTATATAAACAAACATGGTTTTAACTCTCCATGACCCATGGACTGAGCCTGGTTGCAGACCCACACTGTTCCAAAGGCAGCCTGGTCTTGCACAGCCCCAATTCCCAGTTTGTTCCCCACAGATTTACATTTGTACAGTGCCTTTATTGGATGCCATGAAAGCTGGCTGTGAAGAAGGAACATACTTGAGATGCTTAAACAAATCATCCTTCTATATTTTCACTCTACATTAAGGCACCAAGTGAATAAAATGCATCAAATCTGCTATTTCTTCTTCTGGGCCAGCTTCTGTTGGCCTTTGCATTTTGTGTGAGTTTCTCCTTGCTTTTCAAACACATTTCCCCATCCTATAGAGCTGCCCCACCACTAAACCCCCAGCACAATGAGACTGCAAAGGAGCTGGGGGAGACCCTCTCCTTGCTGCTGTCTGCAGCCAACAGAGCAGGAGTGCTGGAGAAAGTGGCAGTGACTGTGCAATGCATAAATCATAGGGACAATATTGTCTCTCTTCCCTTTGCACAGATCCCATATATCACCATGACTCAGTGCAGATCTCCCAGTGGGGATTAATTCCAACTTTTAATGCACTTTCCATCTGATTCCTCCGTGACAACAGATGGGTCTCTGTCCTGAGATATTGCATTTTGCAAACAATATATTAAGCACCTCTGTGTTTCAGTACAATTTGGTTTGGGGACCCACTACTAATCCCATTTCAGCGGTTTGAATTGTGCATTTTACCACTGACAAGACAAAACCCCTCCAGTCCAATGGCCATCATCTCTTCTCCTCTCCTCTACTTTTTCTGGTTGTTTCACCAATCTTCCTGGATGTGATAAATCATGTAAATTTAATTTAGAGATTATACCCCTGGCTTTAGAGGCAGACAAGGTTAGCTCTCTGCTTGCAGCCTGTAGCCCACTAATCTTATAAAATTCCTCCATTCCCACTTGGCTGAAACTGCTGTTGGGGAGTAGAGGGATGGCAATATCTATTCTCTAAAGTGTTTTGGATTTTTGTTGGACACTTGCAGATGGCATCCTGGCCACTGTCCAAACTCATACTGCTGCATAAGGATAAATCCTGAAGGTTTTCACAAGCCCACTGTATTTCAAGCTTTATCTCAGCAGTATGAAGTTGGTGCTGCCATTTCCAAACTCTTCCCAGTCTCTCCAATCAGTTATAGATTTCTTTCAGTTACATATTTCCAAAGACTGAGCAGCTCCTAAGTCCATAGCACTTCCTCCCTGTGCATGTTTGCTGCCTCCTTTCTGTATGACTGGAGGCCAACACTTTTTCCCCAAAGAGCTATCAGATCTGCAGAGGACATGCAAGAAATAGGGGAATTCCTGATAGCTACAAAAAAAGCGTCATTTTTTGCCTTTCAGGATTTTTTGGCCCCAGGCTGAGGGTTACAAGCACTGACCAAGCACACTATCCATGCAATCTTTCCTTCATCTATAAATTCCCTTTCTAAGGAAACATGTAGCACCAGCAGGGGATTAAAAACAGTTGTTTCATGGGCATCCCAGGTGGTTGTCTTTCATCTCCTTTCCTAATATTTCTGTTAGGCTTGGATAGTTTTTATTGGCTTTTTTTCTCTGCTCTTTCTCATGCCTGAGCAGTTCTTGGCTTTGGCAGGCACAGAAACAGCAGTTTTATGACATGCATTTTTTAATGTATCAAAACATGTTCTTTTGATCCATTTTTTAAAAAGCAAACTCTGCTCAGCAAAGGTTAATTAGCTTCCCACATCAGCTGGATGTAAGAGAGGTCCAGATGTTGCTGAGAATCAAAACTCTCACCTTCAGAATTCAGCAGGGCAAAACCAGAACCTTCTCATGTACTGCCTAAGCCACAAGAAATTGTTGGACCTTCTAAGAGCTGGCCCAGAGTGTTCTTTAGTGCTGACAGTTTGGCACATCTGAGAGAAGTTTATTTGAAGTTACATGAGCTCCATAGCAGCTGCCCAGACAATTCCCATGGGCAGGTTTCTATAGCTCTGAGTATCACACATACAGGGAATGTGCTGGAAGCAAACACAGACCTCAGACAACCAGCACATCTCACCCTCCTTATGTAGCAGCTCAGTATTTGCACATCCAACATTACAAAGAAATTGTCTCCAGCCCAAAGTCTGTGTTCTCTCTGCTGGGTGACCCTTATAAAAAACAAAAAGTAGGGAAGGAACCAGTGTTTCAGCCAGCACTGCCCCCCAGGATCCTCCAGTGCCCACTGCAGCTTTGCCAGGACACCTGAGCTGATTTGCAAGCTCATGGCAAGTTCTCTTTGTCCTTTCACACAAACCAAGTCATGCCACTAATGATTTTTATCAAGTTCTTTAGAGCTTTAGTCCACACTGAAGTTAGGCATCTCAGCTTGTCCCAAACTTTACAGACAAGAAGCTAAAAATTCTTGTATTTTACTTCTTTCCCTTCAATTCAATGAAGAAAATGCTGAATACACAAAATATATTTTGTTTTACTACTCCTAAAGTGGATTTCTCTGGAATCTACCTATCTACTTGCATAGGTATTTTGACTTTTTACAGAACTATTTGAATGTGAAAGGCAGAAGACTTACCAGGCAGAAGTGGAGGGAGCACCCCACGGATGGGAGAAGGCTGGGAATGGAGGCAGTGGATAATTTTGCAAATTTTGCACCTTGGTAGATTGCAGAGGAGCACTCAAGGAACTCAGGTCAAGAGAATCAGTAAGAGAAGGATAGACAGCCTGGAAAGCAAGAGGAGGAGATTTTCACTTAAATAACCACACAGCAGATGGGAACTGGACACATATTTTAAGCTAAGTCAGGATTTTAAACCAAGCCCTGAACACCAGTTTAGAATTGTAGAATTGTCCAGGATGGAAAAGATCTTAATATTCTTAAGTCTGACTGTTAACCCAGTGCTGCCAAGTCTGCCACTAAAACATCTCCCTAAGCATCACATCTAAATCTTTTAAACACCTCCAGGGATGGTGACTCCACCACTTCCTAGAACAGCCAGTGCATCACAAAGACAGCTCCTGGCCTCTTCTCACTGCACAGGGCACAGCACCACTGATCCAGATGCTCCCTGAACTAGGTTAATCCCAGATTTGTTTCAGAAAAGTTTAATGGATGTTACAGTTCATTTATTACCATGGGAAGGATGATGCAAAAATCCCAAAGCCAACAGAGACTGGACAGACAACAGTGCATGACTAGCCAAGCTTGCCAAGAAATCAACATCACAATTTTTATCACAGTATATCACAATTTTTCATGGTAGTGATCAGAAATAAGTCAGTTTTACAGCAGAATTGTTCTCACCTTCTGCTTTTTCAGAGCAGCTGATGTCTCACAGAATCCTTTGGAAAACCACTCAGCCTTGCAGCTATCACAGCTTCTTCTGTCTTCCACAATCCTCCCTTTTTCCAGGAAGGAAAAGCCACTGAGTCAAGTTGTGTTCTTTTCCCTTGACTTCACACTCAGCTCCCCAGCAGCTGCAGATGGTGTCAGCCTCGAGGGAAGCTGAGCAATAGCTGGAAAGGGGAACAAACTGGAAGGACTGGGAAGGCCCTGGGCTCAAAGGGGGCTCAGAGGGACACCAGAATTCTCTCATGATGCCACTGTTGTTGCACAAGGAAAATAATATCTATTTTCCTAACACTGAGTTTTTTTATTGACTTCAGTGTCAATAAAAGCAGAGAAATGTTTAGAATCAAAATGTTTTCTAACACAGAGGACAAATCAAAGGAAAAATCTACAAAGAAAATATCAGAAAACTGTGAAACCATCCTTTATAAAAATATTAAAAAGAAGAAAATTAATCACATTAAACATCAAAAATTACTTTTAGATCCCTCACAGAGAGGCTACCTTGACCTCAGCTCTGAAGATATCCACAAAGCAAAGTTAATGTTTTCCTGCCACATTGCACAGGATAATATAGGAGGAGGGGGAATAACATGAGCAAAAATGAAATTCCCTGCCTAAAAGCCACTTCATATAAAAATATAATCTTAAAACTAACCTATATTAATTTTTAAAGTGGAATTTTAAATAGGTAACTTTAAAAATCTGGCACAAGTCTGCCTCCTTCCAGATCAGCATTTAGAGACTTTCACCTATGGAAAGGTTCCATTTTGAAGAGCAGCCCTGACAGCAATGAAGCTGAATAAGGCTAAATTTAAATTAGTCAGAAAAGCATCATGCTTAGATGAGAACAAGGTCCTCCCAGGAGGTGGTGTTTAACAGCCTCTGTGATTGCTGCAGGAAGGACACTGTTTTGCATTGTTCTCTATAGGAAAGTCAATAGCCTGGAGAAAGATAGATTATTGTTCGTTACATCTAGAAAAGTTTTTATTTAAAAAAAAGAAAAAAAAAGTATCATATTCACAGGGCATTTGAGGGTAAGCTGATAGTTTTAATTTCCCCTCTAGCTCATTTCCAATTTTTGGGAAAGCTGGTTAGAGAACAGAATTGTCTGTGTGAATGCATGAAAGTCACAGAGCAAAGGAAAGGGAGTAGCAGCTCCCCCACACCATGTCTTGAAACCACTCAGCCTTCCCAAAAACAACCTCAGCCAGAACCCTGCACACAGCCATGGCTTCTCCACTGGTGGGAACAGAGCCTGTTCTAGAGCAAAACCCCCAGAAATCAAGCTCACTTTATAACTGGGTGTCCAATGATTCACAGAAAGAAGCAGGTGAAGGTGCCAATCCTTCATGCTATCCATCCCTTCCCAAGAGCTCCCTGTGACCTTTACTTCCCCTACAAAGAGGCACCAGAGAGTTTGTTTTGGCAATCCTCTCCAGCACAGCACTTTCTCCTGAGGCTGGAGCCCTCCTGGGAACCAGGAGTGATGCTCTGGACCAGGGGCAGGAGAGCACAAAGAGCCAGGCAGGGGCTCAGTATGACAGCAACAAGCAGGTATTGGGCAAGGAAAGGCAGGAAAGCTACATCAAGAGAAAATCACCTTCATTTTGATTATATTTCTTACCCAAACCCACTGAATTTAATTATTTGTCCCATTACAGGAAATACTGTCCAGGTACAAGCTTCCTGGGGAAGAACTAAGATGCTCAACTCTATATGAGGTTATTTAGGAGCCAGTAAAAATTGTCACCTCAATCTCTAAACAAAAACACTGGTGTAAGAAAATAGTGCTTAAAATGCCTGTAAATGCTTTATTCACAGAGAAAAACAGATTGCTGTAGGAAATGAGAGACAAACATGAATGTGCAGCAAAACCCAGCTCAGAGCTGTGATAATTCCTAAAACCGCCAATTATCTGAACACTGAAAAAAATCAATTCTACAGCAGCTTCTGCCCTCATGAACAGTCACAAATTGAACCTCAAAGTTTAATGAAGGAGAAAATTTTACGTACTTTCATTGCTAGGGGTGCTGAGGCACAGAGCAGTGAAGTGCTCACCATCTTATCTTGGTGTTCCCTTTAACTCCCTTCCTTCCTGTCCAGAAAATGTGATGAGGAGACAGGAAAACCCGTGCCAGGGAGGCTGTGCCTCTGGGTCAGTGCAGGATCAGTGAGGCAGAGATGTGATGCACAGAACACAGCCAGGACTCCCACAGGGGAGCACTGAAAGGGAGACAGATGCCAGCAGTTGTCAGGGACAAAGCTCTACATATGGGAACACACAAAAATTCTGCACAGGGCAATAAATCCGAGGCATTCTCTACCCTGGAGGCTCAGTGTTTCAGGAGGAACATGTCCTGTTTCCACTTTGCATGTTGGATAACTTGGGAACAGTTGTGAGAACACGATTACCTGGATCCTGACTTTTCTGTGTGAGACTCCATGAGTGGTATTTGCTTCCCAGCCAAGGCTCTGCTCTGGAGTTCTGCTTTAGGAGTGTAAGAAGTAAATCTTTTCATTAAAATTATTGCATATTCTCCCCTCTCTGGCTGTGAGTCCTCACCTCCAGGTTCACTGACACACACCCATATTCCCTGCCAGCCTCCCCAAAGGAATGCTGCATCTGTGGCAGCAGCACCACATCTCTGTGCAGGTAACAACTAATTACTACAATATCAACTCCTGAGACAAAATAATCCTCACAAGCTCCATTTTCCTCCACTCCAGCAGGAATTCATTTAGCCTGGCCTTTCCTAGCAAATATTTAGCATCCCAAGTGCGCGTATTTAGAAAGAATTCCTCCCAAATCACTCAGCTGAAAGTGATTTCCCCCGAGGAGGGATGAGAGAACAAACACGTGCCAGCTGTGAGCAGCACTGTTCACTGCACTCCTGGAAGGCACTGGGGTACCACAGAGCTGCAAGCAGCAGGGGAATCGAGGTGGGACACAATTACCCATCCACATTTAATTAATTTTCACTCTGTTTTCCTATCAGGTTCACTGCTGCAAAAACAGAAGGGATGAGGTTCCATGGAGGTGGTTTACAAGGTGAGAGAGGATGGCAGAACAAGGTAAAGAGAAGTGCTGAATACCAGTTTTGTTGTTTAATGTTCATCTTTGCTCTGTTTCAAAACTTTTGCATAGCAGTGGCTTTGTAGGAGAATATCTGGCTATGGCTCTGAAAATATTACTGCTACTTTTTTATATCTACTTTGTGAGAGTTTAGCTAGTCTCAGACAACATTGGCTGCAATCTTTTAATCTCAACAGATTCACTGTGGGAAAGCTATTGGTACAAAACTGATTTCTATGTTTCAGTAATATTATATCAATGTAAATTAAAAGGAAAAAAACCACTAGATCTTTTGGGAATTTGTACTTCTGAATTTTTTTCTTTTTATTTCATTTTAGAATGCTGCTAGTTCACTGATATTACTTCCACTTTTCTATTTTCACATGGACACATAGTGAAATCAATCACAAATAAAATTGTTGTTGAAGATGATGATTTGGGACAAATAATGAGGCTGGATTAAAATACTGGTTTATTGTAAATCAAAACTACAATGAAAAAAATTCAGAATTGGAAATACCATGGATTAATATAGAAACAGTAAGAAAATCTTGTTTAAAAAAAAATGAAACTCCAAAATGCCTAATTTACTACAAGAAAGAATTTCAGAAATTATTTCATAGGAATACAAGAGAAAATAATGAAGTGTCAACACTCCCTCTGAAAACGACATACTGAAATCATCCATCTCTCCCTTAATGCATGATAACAAGGGAGGAAAGATGCACGTTAGGGCACTGGCCTGGAATATAGAACATTTCTTTTCAAATTCCCAAATGGACAGAGATTTCTGGTTACACTGTGGGCTTTTCTGTGTCTCAGTCACTGAAGTGGTGAAATGCAGTAAGAAAAAACCCCATCTATCCCCTGACACTGTTACTATGATAATAAGGTAGCATATAAATTCCTTGGATTTAAGCCAGTTCCTTCTAACCACTCTCACCTGCTCCCAACAGCAAGATGTTTACTGATAATAATTACAGGCTGAGATCACCAGAGCTGCCTGGGGGATTTGGATGCCCTCGGGATGCTTTGAAGACCTCCACCCATGGGTTTTACTGACCCTCTGATTGATTTCTGCCACCACCCCAACAATACTGCAAGTGCAGGCATGCAGAACAGCAGGAATATTTACAGTGATAACATCTTCATGTCAGCAAGGCAGGGAATCCCATTGGGCCAGAGGCTTTACAAGCAGCAGTAAATAAGAACATCCTGTCCAAAACAAACACTCTGCAGTTCTGGTACACACCTTTGGGTAGGGACAATTCCCCAGCACCACTGTGCAGAAAATCTGACATTTGAAAGCACTTCAAGAGTCACACAAATCCAGGAGCCTGCTCACGAGACCTTCCTCTGCACCTATGAAAGTACACATGCTTACATTCCTTCTCCTTTCCAAAAATCAAATCTCAATCAAAATTCTCTATGCAGAAATATCTCTTTCTAGGTTATCACCTTCCTAGTACAGCATCTTTTCCTCCCCAACAGCAGAATTGTTGATGTTGCTTTTGTAGCTGGTAAATAAATTAGCTGCTGTCAGGTCAGATAAGATTTTCTATCAGGTGGAGGTACAGAGTTTTCTAGTGAAGAGCAGCAGTGTGGCAGAGGAAAGGACTCACAGCACTCTTATTTGCTGTATTTCCGTTGTATTTGCCATATTTCTATTGAATTTCCTAGAATAAATGTTTCCCTTAGGAATGAGGGAAAGATGCCCAGAGGTGGAGAAAGTATTGCTGTGCCTTGGATTTTGTTCTGACCCTTTAGTGTTCCTTCCCTAAGCTCAGAGGCTACAGGCAGAGCAGAACTCCTCCCAGCAGCACAGAAGGGAGGTGCTGAGGGGGACCAGTGGCACATTCCCAGCTAAGACAGAGATTTTTCACTTTTCAGGGGCATGGGAACTGAAATTTCCAGCAGGCTTTAGCTGCCTCAAGGACTGATTTCCTACCAATCCTAAAAGAAATAAGGACACCAGTGCCTCTCAGAGAATGAGAGGGCTGCAGGTTTATAAACCAATCTATCTGCAGACAGCTTTCCTTACTGATCCTCCACTGACCCTCCCATCGTGATGATCTGGATGCCACCCCCGGTGTAACTGACCCTGAGCATGGGCACCACCAGCCTCTGTCAGACACGGGCTGATGGAGTTTTGTGCTGCTCTGACTGTCATATACTCACCCTCCTCTTGGACTGTGGCTGTCCCAATTTAATGGAGAGGGAAAGGGCTTTCCCACAGTGGAAGGTATCTATTGATCCCATTGCTCTTTCTCCTATTCTTTTGTTTTGGAAGTTTCTTCTTAGAGTTACAATCCTCTGGTTCTCAAGGCAAGCAAACCTTCTCCAGGACAGCAAATAAAAAAATAAACCAAGTGGTTTTTCAAGCCAAGAGGGAGGGAGAGGGAATAGATTGGAAGGAGTTAAATTGCCCACTCTAGCCTTGTCTCCTTTGCTTCTCCTCCCTCCAAGCCAGATGCCAGGGAAGGCTCGTGTTCACCATCTCTGCCTGTCTTGCAGAACACACAAGGGCTACAGAAAAGGGAACAAAACCCTCCCCTTCCATGTAGGATCAATTTGCTTACACTTCCCAGCTTCTCAGAGGGTAGGAAAGGGATGAGATCCTCTCTTTGTTCTTTAATGCTTGAGACATTTGCATAAAAAGATACTCATTTTGAAGTTATAATCCTCTATGAGCTCCGTGTCAGTCGCTGCTGGAGGGAGTGCCTGGAGTTGGGCTCTGCAGAGCAAGAGCCCAGGTTTGAGTCTCCATGGGCACAGGGAGCTGCAACCCTGCAATTCTTCCCCTTTCCCTTAGGCAGGTTTGAATCCTGGAACCAACATCAGCATCACTGCCATTGTTCCAGAACTGACAAACTGCTGTGGAGGGCAGCAAACCTCTCCCTGACAGGGCACCAAGGGTTCCCATCTCCAAACACCCACCTGGAAACTCCACCCAGTCACAGAGCAGGCTGAGGTGGGAGAAACCCACGAGGATCATTGAGCCCGACTCCTGGCCATGGACAGAACCATCCCCAAGATCCACAAGGATCAGCTCCTGGCCATGCACAGAACCATCCCCAAGAGTGACACCACGTGCTGACACTGTTGTCCAAACACTCCTGGGGCTCTGGCAGCTCTGGGGCCATGCCCATTCCCTGGGGGCCCTCTCCAGTGCCCCAACCCTCTCTGGGTGAAGAGTTTTTTCTCTAATATCCACCCAAACCTCCCCTGACACAGCTCCAGCCGTTCTGGTGTCCCACCACTGTCACCACAGACCACAGATCAGTGTCTGCCCCTCCTCTCCCCCACCAGAAGCTGTAGACTGTGAGGAGTGTCCCCTCAGCCTCCTCTTGTCCAGCTGAACAGACCAAGTGCCCTCAGCTGCCCCTCAAACCCTTCCCCTCAAGACCCTTCACCATCCAAATGTTCCCAAAGCACGGCACACACACCACAGGACACAGCAGAGAGAGCTCCTCTGAAATCATGGCAGGAACTCAGTGAGACACGAACCAGACCCCCTGAGTGCTGATGGGAGCAGCAGAACTTTCCTAAATTATTTTTTTAAAACCCAGCAAACATTTATTCTGTGTTTGCTTTCACACAGGAGCACTGAATAAACTTGATTATCAATATACAGCAGAAATAGCCTCAGTCCTGCTACAAGGAGATGAAATGGCTTTGTTGTTGTATCCAGGATTCCTTTGTTCCAGTGAGGAAGGAACAGCAAGCTTTAATTAAATGCATTAGTAATCACAAGGCAGTTAAGTGTCAATTGGTCATTAAAATACAGAATGCAACATAAGCTTCAATAATTGCTGAATTATAAACATACATGGATGCATCAGAATAAGTGAAGTATTTTCTGTTAAAAGGTGGCAATTTACTCCTGGGAAATTGCCCCCGCTTCATATTTTTCTGGGTTTTTCTTTTCATTAGGATTTCTATAGACTTTGAACAAAACAATTTTCAAAGTTCTGGTTTTGAAATGTTATTGCTATTATGTTGTGTTTCATACATCTTATTTCTGAAAGCAATCCCTGTTAAAATAGCATTTATTTTGCTCAGAGGTTTGCAGAATATTTCACCAGAGTCTAATTCTGAATATTCATGTAATTTTTAAATCCAAAAAAACCAAACAAAAAAAAAAAAAAAAAACAACCAACCAGCACAAATATTTTGGCTTTTTAGAACAGAGAAAAAAAAATTACTGGCCTAGTATTGACCTCTTCTGTCTATGTGCAAGCAAGCACACCATAGAAAATGCCAGTACACACATTGTCCCAAAATGCCCTTTTATCCATGTACCCACCTTGGTAGAGGACACTTTTCCTCCTAAGAGAAGAAATTTATCTGGTCTGGGTGTCTCCAGGTAACCCCAGAGAGAATTCTCTGTCCTTGGGGTAGATTTGAACAAAATGGAGTTGGAGCAGTGGTTTAACAGCACAAGTTCATGAAGAAATCTCATTCATCCCCTTTCATGTTTGTGCTTTAAATTACTTGTTATCTTTTACTGCTTTTTGGTGAATTCGTCATTTGTGAGGCTTTATTCCCATTTTAAAATAGAGTATAAATAACACCCTATCAGAAGGGATTAATAAGGAAAAAGAATACTTAAAAGACTTGATAAAAGCTACACAACATGTCATGATTTCTGATCCACTATCAGCTGATCCAACCACTCATGTTCACTGCCTGTGAAATACCAAACAAACCATGAAATTAAAAATCCCCTGTGCCCTACCTTTTGTACACTGAAGAAATCAAAGGATCTCAACACAGGCTTAACTCCTTACTGATAAATGAAAATTGCTTTTATTCAAAAATTCTTTTTGAAGGAAAAAAAATCCTGTATTTGGTATATGAGAAATCAAAAAAAAAAAAAAAGAATAGCATAGATGTTGTGACTTAGCTAAAAATATACTGGCTCATAAAAGGTACAAGCTTGGCATTGCTCTTCCAAAAGTTAAATATTTTTGTCCCAGGGAGAAAAAAAAAATTAAAATCCAAGAACATTTTGATCCCAAGGTTACTTCTAAAGTAGTTTGAAATTTAAGCCATATAATGGCAATAAATTTCCAAGGCTATAAAGCATCTAAAATGGAAACTTGAAATATGACTAAATTTCCTATCACCTGGGTAGTCCAGCCTCTTTTTGACATGGTGGCTTCTCCACTTTCATCAGACTGCCCAGCTGTGTGTCCAGCCTGGTCCAGTCATGAAGAACACACTTCTACCCTCACACAGTGGTGTTGTTTCCCTGCATCTCACTTCATGCAGGAGACCCACGTGGTGATTGTTGTAGGGCTGGCCTTTACTGAGGTGCACTGAACTCAGGCAGGATGCTCAGGTAAACAAAAATAGCCTTTTTTACACAGAAATCTCACTGGCATCCTCTTGAATCAAAGCAAATTGAAATTTTTATTTAAAAATTCAATTAACCAAGTAAATAATCTGAATCCTTTGTGTAAGGTGGCAACAAATGCAGATCTCCAGGATCCATCTCCTGATGTCCAAATGGATTCAGCAACCAACAGAATCTGCAAGTGCCCCTGGCTGCTCTGTGAGCTCCACCTCCCATGCCCCCATTGACAGGCAGAGTTTTGTTTGACCACACTTCCTCTAACTTCATCTCACATCTCTGAATGAGGCAGCACTCCCTAATTCCCTGAGTTCTGCTGTTTTTCGGGGCTGCTGCAGCACTTTGAGCCTTCAGTTCCCTGAGTCTGAGTTGTAGGGGCTGGGTTTGATACACCTGAGTGACAGAGACCTGGCAGGGACAGGGCTTCAGAAACATCAGATCCAGCTGATCTGACTGGGAGGGAAAGGGAACACCACTGAGCTGAGAAAATTCAGGCAAGGAGCTCAGAGGCTGGCAGTACAATAAGTAAGGATAAAGCAAGCAGAGGGGTGAAAACGATGTTTCATAGGTGCCAGGGAAGAGAATTTCCTTGCCCTTCCACAGCCCTGCTTTGTGCATGCTTGTGGGGTTTAGCATGAATGTTCAGCTGTTCTGAGAGCAGCTTTGGGAGCTCCTAGGAAAGTTTCATGATATCAAAGGTCACTGAAAGAACTACTCATCACTTCCACACATCTCAAGATTGCACAGCAAAATGCCCAGTTGAACTCTAGACAAGGAGAGAAAACTTACTACAAAATTTAGTGTATTTTTTGATCATCATGGATATATAAATACCATGCAAATTTGTATGAAGACATGGCAACATCTATCTAAGTCATAATTCCTCCATCCAAGTCCAGGAGATCTGTCATGCTGTCCTTTTGACAAGTCTGCAGCTTGCTTATAAACCAGGGTGTGTTTGTGATTTGGAAAACAAAACCATAAATCCCCCGTGCTGACCAACTCAGCTGAACCCCACAGCAAGTCAAAATGCAGACTCTCCACAGAGCCCCACAAAGCTAAGGGCAGTATTTACTTGCAAAAAAAGAATTAATACTGAAACAAACAAAGAAGTCTGGTTCAGCTATGTAGTGTTGAAATATTAATATTGTTGGCAGAGAGAGTACATGAACCTATTATTTTGCAAAGTGTGGCTGGATATAGTGAAGGCAAACATTGAATAAGTAACGAGAAAATCCAGTTCTTTAAATGGATTTTCTGATGCCTGTAGCCAGACACATAGATAGTTTATTCCATTCTGCTTCTATAGCTGGAATGGATTTGGTATTAAAACTGCCTAACAGGTTTTTTAAGTATAGGGAAAATGTATTTTAAACCTAGATAATTTCATTTCCAGGGATGAAGGCACATCTACTGAGCTGAGAACTAGGTGACATCAATGGGAAGAGATTTGACTGTAGGATCTACAGAGAATAAATTGTGGCATAATTATTCTGAATTAACTTACAACAGTAATGTCAAGAGAGTTTGAATAGACACCCTCAAACTAAACTGGTATCAAACAGAGTAGCTCCACATCACTGCCATCACAGACATTATTTTCCATGTACATCTTCCTGCCTGTGCTCCTTGCACATAAAACCTTGCATAAAGGGATCTCTGCAGAGTATCCAAGATATAAGGCATATTCGTCCTTCCATTCCCCTGATTTTTGATAACTAAATTGCTTTAGAGGAGAGAAAACATCATCTGCAGAAGAAGGAAAAGTAGAAATCTCATTATGCAATCAGTGAAAAAGTCTTGGTCAATGCAGCAGAGCCCTAACAATTGCATGGAGTTAAATACTGCTCAGCACCTCAGCACGGGTGCAAACACTGAATTCATTGGATGAGCCCTTTAATTAAAAAGAATTAATGAAAGACAAGAACTAACACAACAGGCAGGGCTTAGCAGGTTATCGGTGATTTGAGCCACATCCTTTAGGTAGGCACTAAAACCCACAAACGTCAAACAGCAGCAATATTTTCTTTCATGCCCTGTGCTGCAGCAAAGCACTGGGATTCAATTCCCCCTTCTACCTAACAGTATTTGAATTTACATTTCTAGAGACCTCTCAAGCCACCAAATAAGCCACAATTAGGCAAGAGCCCTACCAGATGTGGTATTTTGGCTGCTCAGAATGTGCAGGACTGCCCGACATTAGGATGAAGAGATGCTTTCCCTTGCTGAGTATCAAATTACACATGAAGTACAACTACTGAAGCAGGAGTTCTGCCTTCATTCACACGCACAAACCCCTGCCTACAACTTCATTGCCAGGGAAATGTTCTGTGAAACAATTAAAGCAGGGTTGAACCCAGTCAGACAGAGAAAAGGATTAAATTTAAGTCACTCTAAACATTGGGAGGGGGGGCCCTAACGAAAAACTGCTTCTTAAAGTAATCTCCTATAACCATGAAGATAAATCCTCAAGTAATTACATAATGATCAAATACACATTTCATTTTTTGTCTTTTTCTTACAATGACAGTGACTAAAAGAGGATTTTTGTCAAAAGTGGAATTTTGTAAATTTGCATAAGCCTGAAGAGTACACATCTCTTTGACCACACAGATTTGGCATTTGCTGCTACAGAACAGATGAAAGGCAGCTATATTCCCTTCCATACACTTTATTTTCATTGTTTGCTGCTGGTCAAAGACTATCCCCCCCTCAGGCTGGACCTACAGACTGTTCCTCTGTGACCATTTGGGTGTTTGCACCCCAGCAGCAAACAAGACAGGCTGGGAAATCCCAGGGAGCTGGGATTCACTCCAGCTGGAGGATGGAGTTCACAGCCCACAGTCGTGCACACGGTGCCTGGGTTATTTCTGCTGCTCACCCTTACTCAGTCTAGTAGCCCACAGAGGAATCTGAGCCAGTTTTAAGTCTCATTAAGCAACACAGAATGGCCACATGTGATTTTGAGAGGTACAAAGAGGATCTGTGGCCACTGCTGTTTGAATGCAGGCCACCTACATCCCTCATTTTCACCGTGACAGAGAGGTAAATGGAGTTCCTCCCTCCCTCTCACAGGGAAATATAAAACAGAAGATTACAGTTATTACAACTGCCTCTTGTTTGAAACAAAGTTCAAAGGCTTGTCTTCTTTAATCAATCTTCCAGCAGAATAATAGGGCTGCAAATTTCACTTTCATGGAACTAAAGCAGTCGGGCTGAATCAGTTTTTCCCCTTTGTTCCCCCTTCTCAAAGCAGAGCAGGAACGGAGGAGCTCAGATGAGGATTTAAGTGAGCTGCCCAGAGAAGCCACACCGCCTTCTCCGAGGGAAGCAGAAAGCAGGAAGGTAATAAAACATCTTGGCTCCAGTACCATGTGCTGGCGAAGCACTTTGGGCAGTCAGATACAATGAATATTCAGCAATCTCTGGCTATTGTGGTAAAGCAAAGTGCCTCTGTCAGGGGGGTCATTTCTGTGGCTGAGGTGAGAAAATAATAGATGTTCACTTGGCAGAGGTAGGCACAGACACCTTAACTCAGAGCCCACAGATCTCCCTGGGTAGGTCCAGCTGGAGATTATGAATTAGTCCATTAATGAGCATGTTTCCACTGCAACAGAATGGGGAGGGAGCTTTTAGCAAGTGTGCAGCAAGTAACCCTTGGAAATAAATCTTCAAGTTAAAAATAAAAATTGAAAAATAAATAAAAAAGGAAGATAGAAAGGAAAGGAACATTCACAAAAATCAGAGTAAGAGGAGAGACTCACCCAAATACATTGTGCTATTGAACAGCATCCACAAACATGCACAGAAATGCCTTTTTTTCCCCCAAATTTGCAGTCACAGACACCAAAGAACTCACAAATGCACAAATAAAAAGATAGATTCAGCTGGAATGAAGGCATCTAAAATGTGTAATTTCTTTCACCATCTTCACAATAGTCCAGACATAATTTAGTCTGGATTTCTTCCAGTTCAGATTCACTAACGATACCATGGACTTTAAATGACCCCTCAAGCACCAAGAATAATGGATAGCACGAGACCAAGTTAAAAGGAACAGTTTGAAAACTGTGTCAAATTTAAGGGCATATTTTAACAATCTTGGTCATTTGCTAAGTTTAAAAAAATCACACAAATGTAACAAAGCACCAGCAAAAACAAACACCTCTGCAAATGTTAGGAACCAAATTTATTCCTTTTGTTGTTGTGATTTAATCCCCCACAATCATTTTATCCTTATTTTTATTAGGAACACACCCCCCATCCCAAAAAAAAACTTATGTAGCTTTGAATGCCCCAAAGCACACGATGATGGCTCATACATGAATGGAGACTGAAGAGAATCTGTTTATCTGTCTCTGATGGGCTGCAGTAGGAACTTGATTAGAAAATTACAACTGACACAGCGTTTGGCAGAAGTTTCTAGCTCAGGGTCCTGTCTCCAGCAGCCAAAGCAGACAAGATATATCTAATTCTACAGAAAATCAAAATGTTTAGAACTCAGCCACCTTCTCCTCCTCTAGACATTCACATCATCAGTGCAGATTTCCTGTCTTCCCCTCTGTGCCTGATTCCTTTGCATGGTGACCCCATGGCAGCCTTGCCTGTGCCAGTTAAGGTTCCTGGTGTTGGATCACCCTCTCTCATTCCTGGATTCCTGTCCTGAGCTACAAAACCTGTGTTTTCCAGAGGGTGACAAGCCCATTTGCTATGACATACCTCTCTGGATGCTTGGCCCAGTAGGTGCAAGAGCCAAAATTGAAGGTGTCTGATAACAGTCATCTCTACTGAAGTTCAGCACCCAATTTCTTTACTAGTTTGTGAAAGCCTCTCATAGCATGAGAGTTTTAGCCTTGCTTGTTTTGCGCTGAGTTTTTTTCTTGCTCTTCCTTTCTTTCTGTATAAATCAACTCTTAACCCCGTTTTCCCTGAAGGAAATATAAGAAAGCACCGAGTCATGCTCTGCTTTCCTAGAGAAAGACATTTTCTGCATTATTCTCCTGTCAGTTTTCAAGCTTTGCACAGGAACTGGACCAATATAAACGATTCTTTCATCAGCTCAGGTACATCCCTGGAGGTTGGGCTATTTGTAGAGTTAAAGATAGCTATTATCAATAAGAAACTTGTCTCCCTTCCCCCTCTCAGAGCATATCTGGAAACAGCTCAGTGCTGCAGAGAGACATGACTTCGGAGAGTAAACTGATTAGAAGTAAAAGAAGTTTTGTATTAAATCAAGGATGGAGAGGAGGGAGATGGTGGAGGCAGCTGTGGGATTCTCCTGGGACCACACAGAGGGACATCTGAGCTAGTGCTGCACCCAGCCCTGCAGCTGAGCCTCTGCAGAGTGCCAGGTGAGTCCACAATGCAGCAACCCACCCTGTCAAGCCTCCTGCCCAGCAGCTCCCCATGGCACAGACATGTCTACAAACACAAAGGTGTGTCCACCCCCATGCAGAGTGGCTCCCATCCAGTCCTTTCAATGTTAAATAACTGAGAGGTAGAGACAGAAAGCTTTGGTTTGCTTTTACATTTGCTGAGCTATGAGACATGCTGAGAAAGGAGGACTGAACTGCCAGCCCAAGGTGCTGGACTAACACTAGAGTTCAACAACACTACAGAAGGGTGCCCATCTCTCCAACCTGGAAGTACCAGGGATGTGCAAAGAATGGCATTTTCTCTGCCCCAGCACCACGTGGGTAGTCAGAGACTGTTCCACAGAAGCATCCTTGGGCATGACAAAAGTCATCACTGACAAGTGCCTCACTGCAGGTACAGCCTTTCCTGTCCTACACACCAGAGGATTAAAAACTGAAGACAAGGAAGAGAGTTTCAAGCATGTGCAAGGGAACTCTGTGACACCTCTTTGTGTTGCCTGAGAAGTCTTTTGTTACCATTACCTGTGCTTGTAGAGCCACAAGAACTCAGATAATGCCTGCATGGCTTTGTCACACAGTCCTACCTGCCACAAGGCTTGTGGCCACTTAGAGAGGCACCATAACGCAGACTGGCACAGGGCAGCCCTGGGAATGCAGCAGCCAAACTGCTGCAGAGTGTCTGACAGCTCCAAAGATCCAAGCAAGTTAATTTAAGGCTGACTGTGCTGCAGCAGGGACACACCCAGAGAAACAGCACCACTGAGGAGGACAGGAAAAGGTGAAGGAGCTGTCTCATTTCTGTGAAAGGCTGAGCATCAAATGCAGAATTCACACACTCAACTACCTGAAAAGAGGGCAAAAAATTATGGGACTGCATCTTGTTGATTTTTCTGCAGGCTACACATGAACTGCATCTTCCATCAAGTGGTGGAGGCTCAAACACAACCTCTCCTTTCTCCAGATGGAGGAGGAAGAAGGAACAAGGAAGAGCATGTGTTCAGTTTTGAACCTGTGCAGCTGGGAAGAGAAAGAAAGTCAATAGGAGAAACCAGGGGTGGCAGAGTGCCAGAGGCAGCACCAAATCTTTGGGGGGACTCTTTTGTGGACAAAAAGGGAACATGATGGTGAGAAGCTGTCAGGTCAACAGACTACACCCTGGTTTAGAGTTCTGAGTGATATTATACACTGCCAAGCCATACCAAGAGGAGATATGCAACAGGATAACAGACCCAGACAAGAGCTCTCTTGACTCACTCACTGAGACTCTGTTGCTTTGATAGAAATGTTGAAATAAAACACTTGGATGATGAAGGACAAAACACAGAGCAGACAGCATCACAAATCCTCTGTTTGTACTCAGAGGCTGTGAATGGTCTATCAGGCATGGTGGACAAGCATGCCTTCCAACAGGAGAGTTCAACAGCTCCATGGGGAATTCCACCAAACCTCTCTTCTGTATCCAACCCCTATTCCCCTCTGAAACCCCTCAGAACCATAAGCTCAGGAGGAGACTGCAATGAGGAAAATTTCTGTAAAAGACTCACTTATCAGTCCTGCTGAGAGGCCATATTACAGAAGTTTCAGTTCACAGGGAAGGTTCAACTGACAGAGCAATTTCTTCCAAATTCACTTCCATGGAATAGCAGATGAGAGTCCAGGAAGGCAGCCTCACTGGGAGGAGCAATAAGGTTTATGAGCTGTTTATTTCCCTGTTACACATACTGCCTAGTTAAAGCAGTGGTTTGGTCAATCACTTTGAAGCTGCAGGCACTCTCTACAGCAGAAATTTGCTCCAGGCCCATGAGGCTGCTCTGAGTGATGTGAGTGATGGAGGGGACTGTGAGGGTGCTGCTGTGAGGTCCTGTGGAAGGAATTCAGCAACAGGAGCTGTACAAATGGAAAACACAGAGCTAATTGAGTCATCTTATGGATATTTATGTGGTCCATAAAGAACCACAAAGCTCTAATGATGGTGTCAAATGAGGCCACAGTGCCAGAGACAGCAGCACAAGGACTTTGGTCTTTTCCAGTCATCAGTGATGGAATGAGTGCCTGGCACTTCTCGGGAAGCTGAGCATTAATGGGTCAGGAGAGAACTCTTCATCCTGATGAACAGAGACATTCCCCTCCCACTATGCAGATCAGTGTGACATCTGGTGAGAAGTTATCCCTGTCCCCTCCAAACACTCCAGCAGGGCAACTTGATCTTGTGGGTGGCATTCCAGCCTGTGGCAGGGGGGTTGGACCTGGGTGATCTTTGATGTCCCTTCCAACCCAAACCATTCTGTGGAATACCTGAGCAGCCAAGCACTGAGCAGAGCAGGAAAGAGAGAGCTGAGCAGGAGTGAGGCATTTACCATTCTAGCAATGTAAAAAGGGAAATTGTTCACTGTCTCTCACAGCACTCAAAGTGACATCAAATGGACTAGCAAGTGGCAGGTTCAAAGCAGACAGAAGAGAAGCTTCACACAGCACTTTGTTAAGCTATGGAACTGCTTGCCACAGGAGGTTCAGGATGCCAAATACTTACCAGAATTCAGAAGGCAGTTAGAGAACTTCAGGGAAAAAAACTTCCATCAAGACAAAGATATTAAGTGTGGTTTAAGCAGCTGCTGAGCTACAAACTGCTGGAAACCCTTGCCTTGTTCTTCCAACTCTCCCACCAGCATCCACTCCTGATACTGTTGGAGACCAGCATTTTATAGCTGGACCTTCTTCTGGCTCAGAACAACTACTGTAGGATCAGCCAGAGATCAGAAAGCACCAGAGCTCTGCAGGGGGTTTTGAAACAATCTCAGACCAGCTGAGGGAGAGAGCTGGCAGAGCCCTCAAACTGCCCTGCCCATGACCTCAGTGGGACACAGGAGAGCTAAACTTGTTGGAAGTAAACCTGCATGGGGCTGTTAGAAACCTCCACGGAAGGACAGTGTGAGTTTGATTTGCAAGATGAGGAGTACAGCTGCACACTGAGGGAGGTGTAGGAGCAGGGCAACGTCACCAGATTAAGTTTTTATTATATCTGCCTTAAATACATTTTAGGCTTACAGTGCTAAACTCAAGAAGACTTAAACTAAAGTAAAATTATTATACTCTGACCAATAACTTCTATTAAAAAAATAAAAAAGATCCCTTTTAAAGCCAGCTGTGGATCTCCACAGAGATGCTTACACCTTTTTGATGAAAGCATTTTGAGTTTGTGCTGTTTCCAAAGTCCGGGCCGCATCCTGGCATGGAGAAACCTCAGATGTCTCTGATGTTTCCTCTGTGCTCAGGGAGTTTGGAATTGCCAGCCCCTGCAAGCACACTGCTCAGGCTCTGAGCTGACCACCTGCAGCTCAAGCACACATCTCCTGCCACTTGAAAGCAGCTCACCAAAAAGCCTCTTTCAAAGAAACCCCTCAGGCTGCTGCGTTTGAAGAGGCAGAGACAAAAGCTTTTGCAACTAGTGCCTGCAGAGCCTCTCCTGGGCAGAGAATAAGCGGCAGATTTCCCTGGGGAACACATTTCTCCTCCCTTCTGCACCAGTTTCTGCAAAGGACAGCAAAGCTGTCAGCTCAGCCAGGACTCCTCAGCTGGGGCAGATGAACGACTCCTGGAACTCTTGTTCCCTGCTATGGGAGGCTCTGCCCCTCTCTTTGCTGCTCCACACCAGGGCAGTTGCTGCAGGGCACTAAGAACTCAAATCCAGCAGAGAAAATCCTCCCTGGAAAGCCTTGTGGTATCAGCTGTGGCTGAGGCTTGGGCTCACTTCCACACAAGGCTTTTCCACTGAGGATGCCCAGCTCTGACCTCTGCCAGCCTGTGGACGGTGCCCAGAGCTGCTGGGTCCGAGGACAAATATCCACCTCCTCAGCTGCAACCTAAATGTCAGCATACAAATGTCCAGGCATCCCACCTGTCACACCCAAATCCCTTTAAACCATCTCCCTCACAGTGCTTCTGCTCTGCAGACAGCCTGCAAGCACAGGACAGGCTCTTTATGTGAAGAAATAGCATTGTGATCTTACTCTCTTGTTGGTGTAAATGTCACATCTTGACTTGAGTAATTACGAATAATTGGCTTTGAACAGGCCACGTTTCCTCTCCCAGCCCCTGCTTGTATCACACTCCATCCTGTTTTGGCCCTAATTACAGAGAATAATAAATTCAGCTAGACAGTGCTTTTCTGAAGAGCAATTTGGTCTGACTTGTCCCAGCACTAATGAGTTTGTTAATAGAGGGATTTTCCCTCTCCCTCCTCTCTTCTAATCTCTCTCCTTAAATAGCACCAAGCACATGGGTAGCAATCCTCTGCCACAGGAGGTGATGCCTCTCCCTGACCCACATTCTCCTCTCCTCCGAGGCAAAGAGAAGCAGAGTGCTGCACCTCCCAACCTTTTTCTTCTTTCAAAGGAGGTAGAATGCAAGCGTGATTAATAACTGTTTGTTAACGAGCATCAGGAGGATCACCCATTCCACAAGGGTGGCAGGCAGCAATGCTGGGCTGTTCCAGCCTGCCTGTCAGAACCAGCACTGGGGCCTGGAAAGCAGCTGAGTGCTGGAGAATCAGTTTAGCTGCTGGCTCAAATGGGAAAAAAAAACCCCACAAAAATCTGATCAAAACATCAACTTTTTTTTTTTCTTTTTTTTTGTTTACCAAAACAAAACTTTAAAGCATCTCATTTATCTGCCCATAAGAAACCTTTCAAGTACCCTACAGAAAATGTGTTCTACCTCAGTCTCCCCTGACAGAAGCCAAGGACAGGAAGGGGTAGATGTTCTCAAAAGATCAACAGCTTCTGCCTGCCCCTTGTTCAATAAAAGCCCTGCCAGGAAAGGGAAATGCAGATTTACTTTCCCCTCTGTCTGGAGGAAAGAAAGGGTTGTATCTTCACTCCTACACTCCTACTCCTTCACTCAAACATTTCCTCACAACGAGGACTTTGTCAGTGACTTTTTGGAAAATCTCACCCCAAGTTTTTGTACTCAGCAAATTTAAACAGGGGACAGATGTCAACTTTCAGTTACTTTTAACCCAAACCAAGAAGAATCCCATTCATGGTACTGAAGGGAAATGACTACATGGGTGGTCTTGCCTACACTGTCTCTGCAAAGTGAAAACCAGACCCTGGAATTCCAAAACTCATTTTCTATTAAAATAAAAGTATTTTGTATTCATCTTACAGTTGAAATTCTTGTCAGAAACAATTCCCTAAGTTCAACCCAAATTCATAAATAGTTCCAGTTCCCCTCAACTCAGAACATTCCTGAGTATTTTCATGCCTGTTCTGGATCTGGAGACATGTCATAGGTCTGTAGGTATTTCCATTCTTGGATCATTTACAGTCTGAATTTATTAAATTATTTAATTTTAAAGCAGCAAGTCTGAGACAATGAGAGCAGGTCCTTGATTTGATATGTGGGGTACAGAGAGGTATCAGTGATTCCAAAGATTCCAGTTCTGACTTCAAACTCTGCATTTTTCCCCTCCTAAGTCCCTCCCTTATTTGACAAAACTATTTTCTCATATCTCTCTGCAGCCCATTTATTATCCTCTCTATTAATAAAACCTCCTTCCCTGATGAATCACTGCAATTTATCATTAAATTAGAAGATGAAATGGGTCTTTTTTCTTCAAACAGGGAGATTAACTACTATCAACAGTCTATTTCTCCATTATAAAACTCCATCTTCCTCACCAAATGCAGGAGTATCTTTGTTTGAAGCAGCCCTAAAGGTGATGCAAGGAGGGAGATTCAATCAGAGAGGTGACATCCTGCAATATAAATACATAGATCAACTTCAAAATGACTGTGGAAGACAGTGCATGCCATTATGACCATGATTCACTCTGGAGTTTTCTAATAGTACAACAACAACAAAAAAATGTTTAACTTGTACGTGGATGAGACTGCCAGGAACTGATGTGACAAAGCATAGTCTAGACAACAAAACCCATCTGTGCATGCATAGCCCAGGGATTAATCACCCCCCAAAAGGTCACTCAGGAGAAGAATTCAGCTAAATATGAAGCAACCTTCTGCTGGAAACCCATGCCTGACTCTCACATCCTTTTGTACCTTACAGGTCCTGGGAGCTGTGCCTCACCAAACTGCTGAAGTTTAGCACCATCACCCCCAGCTCCTCTGTGGCCAGGAAAACAGGTTTGATCCTTGTGAGCTTCTCTGCATCATTTCACCCCCTGGACACATCTGTCTGTGAGATTAAAACTCCATTTACTGTGATGGCTTGGATGTGAACAGCTGTATGAGGGGAGGGGCAAAGCCTCAGCGTTTTCTGAGGTCTCTTTGTGTCCCATAAGTGCTGCCAGCAAGAGGCAGATCAAGATGTGAGAGGGATGGAGGCCCAGCACACCCCATGCTCCTCTCCAGGAAACCACATCATTGCAAGAGCTGCCCTTGGCTGGTGGCTTTTGCTGCAAAAGTCAGACTTGGGAAGGTGCAACAAAAAGCACCACAGGAAACAAAAAAATCCCCAGATCCAACCCCTTCATGCACCTAGTAATTTGATTTCTATCTCCAGAATTGCAGAAGTTATTCTCTTTTATTCTTAGATGCTAAGGAGATAATCTGTCTTCTGCCCCCACAGGTCTGGCAGTACAGAGAGAAGATGGAATTACGATTTTATGGCACTGTCACCGTTTGTGATGAACTTTCTCCTATAAGAAACACAGGCTTATCAAGGCAGAGAGAGCCCTGCCAAGCACCCTTCCCATGTGTCAGTGTGCTCCTCTCTCCAGATGTGATCTCTTCTGGAACAGCACACTCTGGCTGGGCTAGTCACAGGCCCGTGTCAGCTTTCTGCATTGATGGAATCTATTAATTCCAAGTAGGGGCTCATTCTCAAAAGAGCTGCTGATGAAATGGAACTGATAAAATGAAGGTAATTTAAAGGTCAGATGAAATCCAGCTCACGTTCATCCTGCTTGTAATGGAACATCACCAAGAAGCTTCATCGGCAAAGGGGAATTTATATGTATTTTTATTTTTTAAGAGATGTTGCTTACCTGTAACAGAGACTCTAAACATCTGATAAGAAAACTTCTCATATTAATCTAACCAACAGCTGGTATCCTGCTGCCTGCCTGGGTGTCCCTTTCTGGAAATTAAATCTCCTATCATCTTTTTATCACACTTTGGAGGGAAGAAATGGGAGCCAAATGCAGCGCTCAGATGAGCAGCAGAAGCAAGAGCTGAAACTGATAAGGCTGCATTAATGCAGGCATGCAAGACAAGTCACTGCTGCCCTCAGGGCATTCCCCCTTTGCTCTCAGCCCACAGTGCCCAGTTACAAATTTTGGAGGTGGACTCTCCAGAGAGGGGAAGGTCCCTTTCCTTGGCCAGGTTGTCGGTGATGAGATACTCCAGAGCCCAAGGGAGCAGGGATTTCTGTGCAATGAAATCCAGTGCACACACTTTTCCTCATCTTTTACACACCCTGCCTGAACTCAGCAATGTCCAACGAGTGCATTGGAGGAATGGGGTCTGTCTGCAGCACATGAAGCTCCTTTGCTGGCAGCAGAATTCAGCTGGTAGCTGCTACAGATAAACCTTCCTTCACTGACTGAAAAAAAAGAGCTCATCTTGCTGGTCTGTGTCCTAGTGCAGCAAAAAACTCTTGCAATGGGATCTCTCCTTCCCTCCAGTCTGTTCTCTGACTCCATCCTTCACATGCTCCTCCCCCAATCCCTATAATTAATAATTAAACGTTACAGTTTTGTCCTATTAACACAAATTGGCCTTTCCAGAGGCAGATTAAAGAGTTTCCACTGGGGATTTCTTCTCTCCTTTACAATTTGCCTTCTCTGATCAGTGCTGTCTATGTCTCTCACTAGCTCCTAAGGGGAAAGGAGTGGGAGGGAAGGAGAAGACAAACACTTATTAGCAACTCCTTTGAAGAGCTGGAGATTGGGAATTAAACTGATTATTAACTCCCATCATACCAACGAGGCAAGTTCCCCTTTTCTCCCTCCTTCTGCTCCTCCTCTGGGAATGGTAATTGGTAACCACACAAGTCGTGTGCATAAAGTTTCACCTAAATCATTTACAGGGCAGCATAAACCAACAGACTCTCTCTTCATTTCTCTGGGGAGAGGAGGTTTTTGTTGCTCAGTGATAAACACAGACACATAAAATAGACATATCCATGTAGACTACCATAGACATGCAAGTGTGAGGTGTGTTGGCACATTCCCAATTGCATGACCCTTCCAGTCTGGTGCTTGGAACAGGAAAGAAACACACGTGTTGGCCCTGAGGCAGCTCTAGTTCCCTCCCCAGATGGGCCCTCAGTGATATTTCAGTCCTGAATCCTTAAGGGGCATGTAGGGACAGACCTGACTCATCAGACATGTGTCACTTGCACTCACCATCACCAGGGCTGGCAGAAGTACCACACTCACAGCACCACACACAAACCCACCCACCACAGCCAAACTTCTCCAAGCCCTCACTCTGACTCCTCATTAACACAAGTCCAAGAGAGGAAGAGGTGTTCAAAATCTTTGGGCACCTACAAATTTGGTAATCTCTCTTGTGCCTTTCCAGAGATTCTTCTTCCTCAGAGCACCAGCTCCATGGGGCAGTCTGGCCAGCCGATGCTACCCAGGGCTTTGGACATGAAGTAAAACATCTTTGAGCCTGTCAGGGCAAGGGAAAAGTAGCACAAATTATATCTGGTTTATTAAAACATTTCATAAGTAAATGACTGTTTCTGGGGCTGTGGTGGTAAATGGATAACTGAATTTAGTCACAACAGCACCAAGAAAGCCTGGCCAGTGACAATTCACTGTGACAGCTCACCATACTAATTAAGAAACAGAAACATAATGAGATGTACAATCTATTAAATAAGATGCGTGTTTACAGTGAATAAGCTATTTATAATCAAATAGCATTTATTTAGTGAACAGCAAGTCTCTTATAAAACCTGAATTAAATGCAGAACTACCTGTAGATGAGTGGCATTTATTTAAAATGTTTCAGGATGCAGTAGCTCTTTCAGCAAAGGGAACTTAATCAGTCCCTGGAGCTTTCTCTTCCTGTGCTAGGACAAGGCAGGAGCAGCTGTATTGATTTCTAGCATCCAGCACTGCCACGTGAGCCTGTTTATTGGGCCAACAAACTGTTTAACAGACAAGGTCCCAGAGGTCCCAGGTTTTATCCAGGAATGTAGGCACACCCTCTATGGATAGCTGGTGTAATCTTAACTGGAATTTATTAGACAATAAATACATTACATCACTCAGTGTCAGGAGCAGAGCCTCCATGTCAGACTGCCCAAAATCCACTGTAACACCCCATTTCACTTAGTCCACCTTCTGTTATGGCAATTTCATACTGGATTCCTCTTCAGCCTTCCACCAAAATACTGCAGAGTTTTTGAGGAAAAGATGGTGTTCTACCAATGTTAACACATCATCTTGTGTTTAATTTATATAGGCACTAACCTGTTCCCAGCGATTCTGAGTGAAGCGGCAGATCCAGAGGGCTGGGAGATGTCTCTTACACTTCCCAGTGAGACCTGTCCAGCTTCAGCCAAGCTGTGGGTCCTTGGAAAGCCTCAGCTCCCAAAAGCTCATAGAAGTTCTCAGAACTTTCTTCTCCTCTGCAACTGGACAACTGCTTGAGCACATCCTTGGGAGAGCAAAGACTACCCCAGATGTAACAGACACAGTCTTCAAGTTCTCACAACCAAGATTTTGGAGCTTTTTGAAATGGTGAGACTGTAAGAGTGTTTTCTAGGATTCCCTGGGTTTTTGAGGAACATCAGCTAAATGAGAAGTGGCCCAGCTCCAGGATCTGGAGACTATTTGAATGTAGGATAAAATAATCACCCTGGCAGTTCACCTCTGAAAGCCCTGAAGTGGTTCAAATCTCAATGTCAGTTCCTTATTCAAAGAGCTGCCCAGAGGAATTCAGTAAGTTGGACAGAGCTTCAATTCATAGGCTTCAGAAAAGGAGTATTTTAGAAAAGGAGTATTTTCCTGTTTAATAGTCCAGGAACCACGAAGTTTTTCGAAAGAGAGGGTTGTTAGTTTTATGTGGGAGAAAGAGACTATGGAAGTTCTCTGATATTCCTGGGAATGAATATGAATATCCTTGAGGCAGGACATGTGGCACAACTCAGATTTGAAGGTACTTTCCCTGTGACTCTTCAGAGAATAGCTCGGAGATACAAAAATATNTATAATATACATGTTATATAATATATGTGCAAATGTAGTTCTATATATATGTTGTAATATTTTGGTGATTCCTTCACCTCTCAAATACCAAGAGAAGCACATTGGAATAGCTCACACCTATGCAATAAAGCTCTCCAGAATTTATTTCAGTAACTGAGCTCTGGCTCTTTGATAGAGTTTTTCCACTTAAAATACTGTGAGTACAAAGAGTGCGATATCAGAAATATCTCCAGAGTTTTTGTCCACACAGGAGTCAGGTGACTGCTCCCTCCTTTTCTCTCCCTATCACAGCCCACAATGTCAAACAAAATTCTCTACCAGTTGAAGGGACTGCTTTTTTCCATGGATAAGTCATCTGGGAGGAGAATGGAAGATTTATTTCCATGAGGAGAAGTCTCTCCTAGACCATGACGACATGACATGAAGAGTTAAAAAGGTGAGTTATATTTGTACTTCCACAGGCTCCTCCAGCTCCCTTTGAAAGCTGCCCATTGCTTTGATTTACTGCTTTTTGTTTCCAGACAGCAGCTTCATAGACCCAGTAATCAGGCAGCAAATGCAAAGTGAGGCCAGCCTGGTCATAGGCATGGAGATTTAATGAGAGGATTGTGGTTCCCATGTCTCAGCCAAGCTGTTTCTCACCCCCGGTGTTTCCCTGTCTTCCCTGAAATCTAACAAAGCCTTTTCTCTTTGCACAGACTACATAAATCACTTCTGTTCAGTTCAATTGCCTTGGCAGAGAACTGTTTTCATGGGGAGGGAAAGCTATAGAAGACAAAAACACCAATGTGGTGCAACATGATGAGCAGGCTGGAGTTTCTTTTCTCTGATTTTTCCAAAGGAAAAATTCATGGTAATACCGCGATTTTTTACTGCAAAGAATTGTACTGATGCTTGGGAAAAAAAAATCAGAGCTAGTGTATTTTTACCAAAAAAAAAGGATCCATTCTGTTTACACCCTGAGCTTTTTGCATTCATTCCTTTCAACAAATACAGGCCACTGATGCATGCAGGGATTTGCAAAAGTTTTGCAACGTTGGGCTTTGCCAGCACACCGCATGTAAAGGCAGGAACAGAGCAATGCTGCAAAACTTGCAAGCAGTAGCACTTTGGTTTTGTGTCAGCTGAACTGCAGGCACAGAAGCTGTCTGCCTGGAGAGCCATTAGGACCCATTGGGATTTTAATATTTTTAAGAGGGAAGAGAATTTTGGTTCTGGCAGAAAAAGCAATCTTGCGGTTAGAGAGAAAATAATTGTGATCTAAGATTCTCCAACACGCATCCATAAGAATACTCACTGTGCAAGAGGAAGTTCTTAGGAAAATCAAGGAATTCCATTCATTAATGGTGGCAGTCATTTCAAGGAGGAGCTTTATCAAGTGCCATGATCAAGCAGAGCTTGATCACAGAGGAGCATTCCCTCCATTCATATTTGGCAGAGGATAAATCAGCATTGAGAGCTCCCAGATTCCCTTTGCTGAACCCAATGAGTGGCCCATGCTAATCCCCTTCTCCAGCTGGTGAATCAGTTGTATCAGACAAAATGTTGGAATCAGAGCTCACTGAACAAACTTCAGAACCCCCCCGGGGGTGGCAGGGGGGGAATTTTGTCCAAGCCCTGGGCGAACACCGAGCTGAGGGAGGGCATGAAAGAGTCCTTGTACCTGTCACAGGGTTTAGCTCAGCAAGCTGCAAAGAAATACATAGCCCAAGGCGATAACCAACAACTTAGCAAATGTGTTAAATTCTCTGTTCTCTGTCTTTCACCTGAGGCACGAGGTACCACACCTGAGGCAAGGATTTTGGGTGAGGTAAGCATCGCAACTCACACAGCCCGGCTGAGATTTTCAAATCACCTTTCACCTCCCTCTAGGACTTTCAGAAACAGTCACCAGTAACTCATATAATCTACCTAGTGTAGAGGCGTCCTTACTAACCCAGCCCCTCATCAGAGCTCTCTGCCTGAAATACAGGAGCAAAAGCAAGATGCTTTTGTGAAGACCAAACAAGTAACCCAGCTCAGTGATGCTCAGGGAAATTTCTGCAAGTCCACAGGGCCACAGTTTCAAACAATAAAATAAAATAAAGCTGGGTAGTAAATCCTTTGCCTAATGACCTCTAAAATCCCTGCTTACCCCACCAGGATTGCTTTGGATGGCAATGAAACAGCCAAAGCTGCCACTCTCACATGAATAAAATAACTAACTTGGACAAATCAAGAGGACTTTGATACTGAACCCACTCTACTAGAGAGAAGTTCCTACTGATACATGCCACCTCAGCAGTGCTGTCAAGCCTGGAGGCACCTCAGATGGATTAAAAGCCCTTTCTTTTGCTAATGCAATGTGAATCCCAGCCTATCATCACCACTTTCAGCAGCTGAGATCCTGAACAAGAGCCATATCTCTCCCTCAAAGCCAAAAAGCTTCATTAAAATGGATGGAGGATCAACCCCTTTGCAATGTTTAAAAGGGGAGGGATCCTACAAGGTTTCTTTTTATCCTTTAGACACCTGACATGCAAATACGTCTATTTCCAAAAGTTTAAAAAATTAATAATAATAAAAAAATGCAGATTATTTCTTCCACTCCAGAAGATAAATTTTGCTGCTTGGTCCTGTGAGTGAATTGGGGCATATAAGAGGATGCTCCTACATCTAAACATTTGGACACTGAGGGGCCACTTCGGCATCACTGGTTGTTTCTCAATTTCCTTTCCAAGTCTGTCGTTTGCAGTCAAACTTTTCCTCTGAAGGGTTCCACTTTTGGTGTTTCCCACATGCTCTATTGAATTCACAAGACAAGTGAACCGATGAAAGTGTTCAATGTATTTGTTTCCATTTATTTCCCTCTTTATTCTCCTATATTTTCCTGGTTTGGTTTTTTTTTGTTTGTTTGTTTGTTTTGTTTTGTTTTGGTTTTGTTTGGGTTTTTTTTGGTTGGTTGGTTGGTTGATTGGTTGGGGGTTTTTTGAGAAGTGTGGGATTTTTAATTGAGTGATTATTGTTTTGCTTGTTTTTATTCCAAGACAACAGGAATGAAGAGGGTAATGTGAATAGCTCTAGGTCTACCCTGCATCCTTCCAATACCTATGCCTGCTCACATCAAAATAAATAGAGGGTTTCTTTCATTTAAAAGCAAGATGAAGGGTAGAAAAGTTTAATTTCCCACAGCATTTGAGGGCAGCTAAGGCAGGAGCAATGGGCTTCACAATACTAAAAGCTAAGAGAATATTTCCAACAACTGCAGGATGCTCAGCACCCAACAAGTTCTGACAAGACTGGCTGTAAAAGTAGCTTTGGTTTCTTTTTCCTTCACACAGTAATGTAAACAAAAAAAGTTTTTTTGGTCAAGATTTTTGAAAGACAGTACTTCTGGATTTTGGGGAATTGTCTGGTAATTGTTTGTACAGGTCAGAAACAATTAACCTAAATCCTGCAAGCTTCTAGTGGGAGTGTAATTTTATTTTAGGACTGCACTGTAATTCTAGCAGTGTGATTTTTGGAGGGCTACGAGGTCCATGCTGCTTTTTTACTACAAGACACTGCATAAATTGTAACTGTGACAGGCCTGTGATACTCAGCAAGACTACTCACAGCTCAAGTGTCATTATGCGACATATGAGACATGGAAATTTATTAATAACTCTGCACTCCTGGGGGAAACAACCATCCATTCTTTTTTATTTCCTCTTCCTCAGGGATTATTGCCTTAACCTGGACAAGGAGGAGCAAACACACTTCCCAATCATGTTGGACTCAAGTGAGATCTTTGCTTGGCCTCCTGCAAACTTTGTGTGTCATGAAGTCATCCTGGCCCAGAGCTCTGTGATCACAGGTGGGACATCACCAGGCTCATGGAGCCCATGTTTCCAATGATGAGAAATCAGTTCCTACTCTACTTGTCAAGAAATAAAGTGCCCAGGAGTGGGAAGGTCAAGGACAATCCATGGAATTGCTCTGTCTGCGGAGGAAGTTGTAGGACTGAACCTCAAATAGAGTTAGACTGTAATTTTAAAAACTTGTGGGGCAATAGGCTGTCAAACAGTGATATTTGTTTTGAATTTCAGTCCAGAATATCAATTACTTACACCACAAATCCCTCACCACCATCCCTTGTAGCCTTCCAGTCTTGGGCCACTGAATTTCCCATGCAAGACACCAGTGTTTACTTGCCAAAGAGGCAATGGACATCAAAAGAGAATTTATCAAACTTTTCATCAGCATTCAATTCTAAAAATATTTTTAGACTATGGATACTTCCAAAAGTAGTGGAAGATGAACCTTTACATTCATTCCAGTGAATTCTTTAATCTGTACATTTTCTAAGTAAAAAAAACCCTTTTTTTTTTGCACTTTATAAATTATAAATTATTACAGAAACAGTTTATGGTGTTATTTTACCAGCAATTACTTTCTTAAAAAAAAAAAATCCCGAGTTTTCAAGTTTCTAAGAAAATTGCATTTACTTGAACTATCTTGCACAGAAATAGCTTACTCAACATGGAAATTAGCTGAATAGGAAATTACTTTATAAAACCTTCTGTAAAATTCTGTGAACTTAACTTTAATTTAAAATTTATTTTTCATTTGTTCAGTGTCAAAAAGGCAAGTAGTGCTGCTATAGCAATTTGAATCTCTGCCTTGGGAAGCACAATCCAGGTTCTTGGGGCATTGTTTCCTCATTAGCCATTCTCCAAAGAACAAACTGACAATAATGGATTTAGTATTCCCAAGATAATGCTGAGTGTACTTTACTGCTGTGCTGGCCACTTCTTCACCAAAAATCCTGTCATTTATCTGGGGAAGGAAGGCAGTGCATGGTCAACTTGAAGGAGTTTATCACCCTGATGAATTTTTTATCAGATTTTGAATTCTAAGAACCAAGCAGAAGAAAGTAAAACAACTCTAGCTGCTATAAAACCCAGAGATGGAAAAGAGATCAGGAATTAAATCAGCTTGCAGTTGTGAATGAATCTTTAGGTTAATTCTTAGCATGCTCTCCTCTTTACAGAGTGATTTCCAAGGCCTTCTGTATTCTCCTTGTATTTAAGCAATTCTATCAACTACCAAAAACAAAATGAAGCCACAACCTACCCAGGAAGAATAGTTTTCTTCACAGAGAAGAATTTCATGTGCATTGTTCAAAGGGAAAGGATCAGGGAGGAGCCACATAAAGGAAACCAGAGAAACAGATATTCCCTGGCTTTTATCAGTCCTCATGCACACCCTTCCCAGAAGATGTCCCCAGGTTTTAGTTCAGTGCTGAAAAACAGATTAAAACCATTATCTTTGTGGTGTCTTATATTGAAGAGAATCCATCACTCACAGACCAGAGAAAATGACAAAGAATCTTCCCAATTTCACCTACAAGCAAGTTTTACAAGACTCATCTACTTGGAAACTAAAAACAAGATGAACACGCAGGAGGTAATTCTAATTTTAAGAGCCTCATTTGACATAATGATGTTATCTACAACTCTGTAATTTGTACAAGTGCCACCAGAGAAAGACGAATGCCTTTCAAAACCATCTGGACTCTGAAAAGCAGCAAGTGAACCTTTCCCTTAAAAAAATAAATCACAAACCACTGCAGCAAAACCAAGCAGAAAGCTAAAACCTGATCTAAGAGGAAGCCAGCACAGACCCAGGGAGAGAAGCACCTGATGACAAGGATGACTTAAAGCAACAGTGATAAAATTGACTTCCAGCCATTATTCGATCTCCAGACCTATTTCCAGTTTATCTGCACTTAACTTCTTGGAGAACAGAAGAAAATCTAAATATCTGGCATGATACAGAAAAAAATGTGGGAAGCTTCATCAGAGATATCTACAGATGAAAGAACATCAGGAACTACAGAACAGAGATGGGTGCCAGTGAGGCTGCTTATGGAATCACCAGGGTTAAATCAGAGGATGTGAATTCCAAGGATCTGAAATCATCCTGACCAAGGCCTGATGTGTTCACATAGCACAGAACAGGGCACTGTGCCAAGGCAAGCAATTAAGAGTGAGATAGTACAGCATAGACAAAAATGTAAAGCAGAATGTGTAGGTACCTTTGGGGTCATCCTGATAAGACATGCAAAATTCATATCCCTTAAATTCACATTTATTTTGTTTTGACTCCCTGGTCGACATCACCTCAATGACTAGACCTGCTCCAAATCTCTGTTGCAACCTGTTTTTTCCTCCATTTCTCCAAATATCAAAGCAAATAATGCTCCTGTTCCTCTCCAGTAGGGAGAAATATTTGAATATCAGTAGAAGAGTCCTTGGGTCCCCTGGTCACCATTACCACCAGGAGAGCTGACAGCAAAGCAGAGAAATTCTTTCCCTGGGAAAAGCAGTTTTGAGAGTCTTCAACAGTAACAGCCAAGAAGACCCGTTATATACACACAGATTTATCTGCTTTTTTGATCTCAAGAACAGCCCTCCTGCTCCCCTGGGCCAAGAGAGTGCAAGGACAGCAAGTGGGGACAAGAGACAAGCCCAGATACCTTTAGTATAAAGATCAAACTTGCAAGCAAGGGAAATATCATTGGTATCTCCTACAGAGCCCACTTCCATTTCTAAGGGAACAAGAAGGCTGACAGCTTCTACAATTAACCCACAGATGCCAAGAAATGATTCTGCTTCCTGCTCTTTGTACTGCTTCCCAGTTAAAAAACAAAAAACAGGGAAAGACCATTTCTTTCCTGCTGTGTGGGTCCTGTTAACACTCGGTCTGGAGCTCCTCCTCTGGTCTGTCAGCACACAGGGGACTGGAAAAGCACATTGACAGAGGATCATCCATGTGGGGATAAATATCAGGAGAGCAGGGACAGCAAGGAGCCAGCAAGCAGCATGCAGGAAATGCTGCATGGAATCACGTCCCCAGGAATCTCCATGAGGTGAAATCAGAGCCTGTTATTAATCTATCCAGACACCGAGACCCAGGAGCTGGAGTAAATCCGATTAAATTCCCACTGTACCAGTGGCTAGAAGCCAAGCAGGTCTTTATTTTCTTTTGAATGGTGACCCAAAGGATATTTCTGTCTGCTTCACTACATAAACAAGCTGCTTTAAAACAAAAATAAAACAAAACAAAGCAAAAGCAGAATATCAAAAACATCAGGTGAATTTTAGTATGGCAGTAAGATCCTCTGAGGTGCAACCCAAAGGGAGAAGAAAAACTTAGTTATTTCCTAGCCCGGAGGGGCTACAGTAGTGGTGGAGAAAGCAGTCCTCTTCCACCCTTCAACGTGGGATAGGAAGAGTCCTTGAACAGATTAAAGACAGCTAAACAGGGGTTAAAAGCAAATCTTTGCCGTGGGGAGTTTTGCAAAGCACAGGACAAGTAAACAAAACAGAACTTAAAGAAGAATCCCATTACAGCGGGACAATAGAGAAGAAACAAAAAATCCTGGATTATTTAGGAGAGCTACGTTTTTCAATTCTCAGAAGTTGATGCAAAGCCGAGCAGAGTGACACTGACAAAGTGACCGAGGAGCCCAATCCTCCCCACCCCAAGCACCAGCTCAGCACTCTGCGAGCACAGCTGGAGCTGTGAGAAGAAACTACTGAATGTTCCTTACCTGCCCTGGCCTTGATGGCTCTGGTGTTTGCCAAAGCTCTTTGAAAAACCAAATGCAAAAGACCAAAAAAAACCAATCAAACAAAACAAAGAGAAAAAGGAAAAAAAAAAAATCAAAGCTAAACAACAAAAGAAACACAACACAGAGTTCTTCCTTAAAAGCCAACAGCAACACATATCAGCTGCCAGCCAAGCAGATCTTCCACGAGATGGAGATTTAAGGCACTTTTCGCTTGCCCTGTCAAGGGAGACGATTTCAGAGACTTCTTAAAAAGACAGCAATTCGAGTTAAAAAACCAAAATGTATCAGCGCTTTAAAGGTTAACGGCCTCTGCTGAACAACATGCGTTTATCCAACCACGTCCTAGAGTAGTTTTTTCAGCCCCGAGACCAATGAGCACAGCTAAGAGGAGGGCCTTGGGATGGTGGAGAGGCTGAGTTACCCCCTCCCCTCTGCCTTCCCTCTCTCCACC